>PVHY01006719.1:0-72457 GCA_004024945.1 Uropsilus gracilis
CCTCCTTTTTTTTTTTCTTATTATACACCATCCACTGACAGATAATAAGTTTGGGAGTGAATCTCAGACAGTGCATCATATAATCATGTGTTGGGTAATCATCATTCTTAACCATGAATCCTGAATCAGTGTTGGATAAAGCCTGAAGGTGAGAGAAGAGATCATAGGATCATAGGATTTCTCCACCTAAGGGCTTAAATCTGTTCTTCCCACGCTATTTATTTACCAGAGTCTGAGAAGTCATTCAACATTGTACTCTGAGTTTGCTCTTCCATGTACATTTAAAAAGAGTATTTGTTGAATTGGGATGATTAAAATACTCAGTAATAATTTGTTAGCTTGATTTAAAACTTTTAAATATATGATACATGATCTCTACTTTTTTTTTTGAGACTAGGTCTCGCTAGCAGGCTCACATTGTCTGCAGTACCACGGACTCAAGGGATCCCCAGCCTCAGCTTCCCAGGTAGCTGGGATTACAGGGGCATGCCACCACACCCAGCTATTTTTTGAGGCTAGGTCTAGCTATGTTGCCCCAGACAGGTCTCGAATCCACAGACTCCAGTGATTCTTAGTCTCATCCATGTTCTAGTCTCATCCATGCACTTAAAGGCATGTGCCACCATGCCCAGCTTATTTGTGCTTTTCTTTCAAGTCCTACAAATGCCATCTGTGGATATGGCTGAGGCAAAATAACCACATGCAAGGAAGAAGATGCTATTATAGCTATTATCCAGAAATTGTATGCTCAAATCAAAAGCATTTGTTGGAAACTGTCAGTTTAGAGTAGTGTTCTAGGCATAGATTGTGGACAAAAATGAAATAGGAAAAAAAAAAAAAAACCAACAGCATAGACTTCTAGGTGTTTATGACCTTCTTGAATTATAAATTACATAGATAAAAAATTAAGACTAGTATCTGAAGTGTATAGAATTTTATGAAGTCAATTTTCTACAAGACTCATAGATAACAGTCTCAATTGAATTATACTCACTAGTGTTCTATAAATCTATGAATATGATGTCATCCGTTTTTTGCCTGGTTAGATTTTCTTATCTTTTAAAAGCTCTCTTGTCTAATCTCCTGGGTAAAATCTCTTGATTTCTTTCTTCTACCCTCCATTTCTCTTCTCTGAACTAAGATAGTCAAGGTCATCAGCAAAACTTTTGCTTCTAATTATTCTTTAACTGTTTCATGCTAATTGGTTTGTGTTCCTATGGAGACAGTTTTATAGAAGCAGAAAACATATCTTGCATTTCACATCCATAATTTTCTCTAATTTCCCCTTCCTTCAGATTCTTCAACCCTTTCCTCCTCACACTTCTTATCTACAGTGTCACACTGCAAAAATTAATGTCTATCTGATATTCTGCTAAAGTGATTTTTCATCATGCAATCTGGTAAGTATATATACATATACATGTACATATACTCAATCTTTCAGGTCTCCTACACTTTGTGGATTACGTAGCAAAGAACAGTTTCTAAGAAATAGCATACAAACAAAGGAACTCCATATTCTTGTTGCCAGAAAGAGACTATTAATGAGATGTGAGAATTGTTTTGAGTAAATATGGAATTCTGAAGTGGAAAAGACTTTGAGCAGAGATTTGAATGGAGTAAGAGGGAACTGTTGTGAGGACTTAGGTCCAGCCATCCTCAGCATCACATGGCCAGGTAAAAATAACTCTTTAAGTAAGTGACCACCAATGAAACCGGGTCAGCTGATTCTGGGGTGGGCACTGAAAATTCCAACCTCCAGATAGGGGATTTAGGGGTAGAGAATTGCTCCTCTGCCAGCTGTGTAAGGGGTGTATGGTGGGCCAAGGGTAGCCATGCTTTGTTCCCAGAACATTGGGGAGAGAGCAAGCAGGTACCCCTACCAGTGTGTGGGCCAGCAGGAGTGGGGGTGGGTCCCCCTCTGGCTAATCCCACTGCTTACAGACCAGAGCAGAAACGAGAAAAAAAACACCAATTCTGCTGCAGACATTACAGAGTAAAGGTTCTGGATGCATCTGACACCTGGATGAGACAAAAAAAGAGAATGACTGGAACAAGGGCCCAAACTCTAAAGTCCAATAAAATGATGACCTACTACAAACCTACACCTACTGATCCAGTATATGTTGAACACCAACAAAAGACCCCCTTTCCCAAAAGGACAATGAAAGCCACAAAAGTCCACATTGTGGCCACAGAACAACTGCAAACAGAGGGAGAGAAGTGGAACTGCACCAGCCACTGAGTGGAATTGTCCTCTGATAAGGAAACTCTCTACTACAAATGGCTGGATGATAGAACCCACCCCAGAAGCCAAAACCATAAGGAATAGAAACAGCAACATGAACAAGGTGGCATGAATACCTGTGATTACACAGGTCTGGGGAAAAGTAGAGCCATCTCCATGGCAGGAAGCTTCACAACAAAGGAGACAGGACAAAGGGTAATGCAACTGAACCCCAAATGATCGACAAGATTTCACACATTATAGCACTAACTAATTGCTACATAGGCACCTATGGAACTCGAAGCAGCATGGGCCATGAAGTCCCAGTAAAACAGGTCTTCACCTGGGGAAAGACACTGGACTAATAAAGAAAAGAGATTAACAGGCCAAACACTGCCAATAACTTACAACAAAAGGGAGGTGGGAGCCACCAGAGGGAGAGTGAGGGGAAGGAAAAAAAGAAGGGTCATAACCACATCCTCAGAGACTGTGGAGCCATCTCCTACTTCTGAGCCAGTATAACAACATCTACAACTTAAATCAGTTATTTATTGAGACCCCTTGAGAACTCTGAGTTCCATGTCTTCTCCGTATTTACTTCATCCTGCATTACTCATTCCTCATAAAGCAGTAGGTTCCACAGGAAGGAATAGTCTGGTTTCATCTTGAATCCCTAATACATAGAACAGTGTCTGGCAAATAATAATAGGATCTCAATGAGAGACAATATAGAAAGTGAACAGGTTTTGCAATCAGAGCTCAAATGGGAGTTGAAAATTGGTTTCATCATGTAATTGTTTATGCTTTTGGATAAGTTATTTAAAACTTCCTATATAAGCTGATCATGGTGGAACATGCCTGTAATCCCCGCTACTTGGGATTGAGGTTACAGATCACCTGAGTCTGTGGGTTCAAGACAACCCTGGGCAACACAGCAAGAGCTAGTCTCAAACAAAGAAACAAACAAACAAAAAAACAAAAAAAAAAAACTCCTTATATAGATAAACTTGATATTATAAAATTCTGGTAATTCAATTGATACAATTAACCTTCGTGTGGAAGGACTTAACATGTACGCATAACAAAATTTAAATTAAAAAAATAGAGATTAATTTGAATAAGATCTAAACAGATATAATAGCAGTCGGAAAGATGTAATAAAAGCAGTGACACTATTTTTCAAAGGAGAAGAGGTTGGCTGTTGAACATACTAGAGACTAGTGAACCATAAACATGATTCAAATCACGTTAGCAGTTTACAAGCAGTAAAGATTACAATCAGTGATTGTGTTACTGGACAAAAAAAAAAAAAAAAAAGATTACCAAAAAGAACAAGAAAATCAAGGCTAATCTAACTCCTCAGGAGTCAAATGAAGCTATATAAATATTTCTCATATGATAAGTTCTCATATGATAAATATGGTGACAGCACATTATACTAGACAGAGCAATAGTTTCACAGCTTAGCTATATTTTTGCTTATACATTAGGACATTGTTCCAAACAACAATTCAATAAAGTAACTGAGGTCAGTGGGAAGCACCAGTGCAGAATTAGAAGCAGATAGATTTTAGATATTCTAAGGTCAGTAGAGTCAACTTTTAAGGAAATATTTCAAAGTTACCATTTCAACATAAGTACTGGAATACACGTCGTGATAAGATATATGCATTTTGATAGCTTGGGATGGGGAGTAACTGGTATCTTCTTATAAAATACAAAGAAAGTAAATAGTATAGAAAGAACCTGATAGTGCATGGAAGTACTTGCACAGCAACTGACACTTACTAAATTTGCATAAATAATGACTAATATTAGTAATTTTGAGTATATGAATGCACGAGTGGGTGAATTTAAGCTATTCAATATAAACTTATTAGTTGGTTGATAATAAGTACAAAACCAATAAAAATGAGACTGGTGTTGAGCCAAGTTTTCTGTGAAAAGGAAACATAGAATGTGAAATACTGACTTGACAATATATTGCTTACAAATTAATTTTAATATGCATTATATTTAAATCAGAAAAACAGTATGATTGGTAAAGTGGCATACCAAAAACAAATTATTACTCAAATGTGTATCCAAATTCTACAAGGATCAGTCTAGCAAAACCAAACTAAACATGGAGATGAATACAGGGAATTTAGCCAATAGCTCAGGTATTTCCAAATAGATGCTTTTTAAAGACTTAGATCCTTCAAAGTTAATGTTTCTCCCTTCCAAATTTTTCTGCTATAATATTACATCTTCATTATTAGCAAGAAATCTAGAAAACAGTCACAAATCTTTCATAGGAGGTATTATTTACTGAATAATAACAATAATATAGTCGGTAATAATATATAATCTCTCATAAGTTCTTATCTCCTACTAATAATGTGATTTTACTATAATATATATGATACATATAAAAAGAGTAAACATGTATATATAACTTTTCAAAAATGATAAAATTAAACCCCAGATATTAGCCAACTAGTTTAATAATTAATCATTAATGGTGTTTCTGAAGCTTCAGATATGTCCATATCCAATCAAGTAACACAATTACTGGAGTATTTTGTGTTAACAACTCTTTCTCTTTTTTTTTTATAGTATCACATATACATCGATTCCCCAGTCACATCATAAAATCTGAACTATTAGTGTCTAGTTTTGTCTGAATTTTATGTAGAGGCACACTGTATATTTTCTTTTCCTTTTTACTCACTACTTTACAATAGTTATTAAAATAAAAATAGCCAAAGATGCTAGTTGCAAAGATATAATAACACAGTAATTTTATATAATTAAAACCTAGTAATTTCCTCCCACTTTGTACATGATCAACTTTGGTAAAGAAGAAAAGCTGCAGTAGTTTATCACAGATAAGAGAAAGGAGAAGTAAATAGGCATCAACTCAAATAAATCAGATAAATACCTTCCATCCCCAACAGATTTTTCAATATTAGAAATTTTCTAAATGACAAACTTAGGGGAAAAAAATCTTAATCTTTATTCCACGAGAGTAGATACTTTGAAATAGTTGATTATCTTTTCCTGGAAACCATTTCTTGACACACATCCCCAGGTATAAAAAGTTCACTTCCCTCCTGTTTCACTCCCTTTGGCACTCCCTCTCATAAATTTTTTCATCTTACCCTGTCTTTTCTGCTAAAATCATCTCTACCTAAATTCCATGGCCCAACTGAAATGTCACCTACTCTGTATGTCTCTCCCCAACCCAGAGGCTTAGGTTGAGTTTAGTCATTTGTTCTTTTGTGTTTACATAAGTCTATGTATACTTAGTGTAGAGTAGTATAGCTATTATTACATTTCACATGAATTATTCATTCATATACCGCCTCTCTCTACTAAATTATAAAACTCCTTGAGAACTAAAAGTGAATCGTATTAATTTTTGTACCCTTAACACTAGTTCAGAAAATACACAGAGGAACTCATTAAATGTTATGTGAATGAGTGAGTGAACGAGTATTAAAATGAGACATCAATAATGGACTTCCACTGTGATCTTTAGAATATAAAACTAGATAATCTGAGAATTATATGAATGAAGTTGATTCTACACTGAATAGAGAAAACATCAAAGTCTATGAAAATATAAAAATGAATGTAAGACACCTTTGTTTAAATATGAATCTCCATCTAGTATCATGTTCCCCATGCTTTGATGAAATTTCATAGTTCTGAGGAAGATTCACTGAGAGCAATTTGATCTGCTATGGTTGACCTAAAGAAAATCTAATTGTGTGGCAAATGTTAAATCTGAGTCACAGCCTCAATTATTTCAACAATGGTTCCTTCCACTAGCCCACATGACTAAATTAAAAGACAAAGAACTAAAAATGTTTATAACCTCACTTGTATCTAGCAATTACTGGGGATCAAGGGACTTCACTGTAGAACAAACACTGGTAACATCTAAAGATACATTTGACATTTTTCTTTTGTAACTTCTCTTTTTCTTGCCACTCTCAGTATCCCCTTCTGCCTTAAGAGAATTTCTAAAGTACCAATATTATTGGGTCATATAAGCCATTTACTATGCAAATTTTAGTATATAAATAAAACTGCATCATAGTGTATTTTAATTCTCCTGGAAATGATGTGAACAATAGAGAAGCAGGGAGGACCTTTATTATTCAGAGGTACATTTATACACAAAATTGACAGATAAAGCTGTGTAGTAGCTATTTCCTTTAAGCATCACCATGAGAAAATACAAACTGGATCAGATTTTTTCCAATGTTTAAATTTTTCTCTGGAAAGACTTTGGCTCTACTGAAAGTTTCAATACATGAGTGAGACCTCTGGGGTAACCATTTGGTTAACTGCAGCCTCAGTGCACTCAATTATACCCAAGTGTCCTGAAAGAGTTAATGTAGCATTTAGTGGTCTGTGACTAACTCTTCGCAAACATTTTTAGTCTGAAAATATCTGCCCTTGATCATTAAGAACATTTCATCTAGCCTTTGGCTGCCTACAATTATAAATGTTCTTACCTATTTTGCAGAACCAATAAATTAAGTAATTATTAGTACATTTTATTACAAATAATATTAAATATATTACTGAAACTTCCCTAGCAAGCAACATATTTAAAATTTATCTCCTTCAATTCTATAGAAGTCTAACTCAAAAGTCAAAATCACCCTTATACTTAGCAGATAAATTAAATATAGACATCAGTTCAATCTACAAATAGTCTGTACTTTATTAGTGCTAAACTCTGCTAAGCACTAGGAAGACAGTAAAAAGTAAAAGAGTCACTGCTACTCCAGTAAGGAAAGAGACTACAAAGTAGAGGGTTAACTTTGAGGTAAAATAAAAATATATTATACTTTAACAACTTAGACGTCTATCAGTCAATTCTTTTATTGATATAATAAAGCTTAGTAATTAAAATATGATGAAATCAATCATTAATATAACATGTATATTCACAATATATAATTAAGTGCCATTTTCATAATAAGAAGTAACAATATCATACATAACTGGGTAACTAAAGATTAAAATTAAATGAATTCAATTCAGTTTTCAAACATTTAAAAACAATCTTGTGCAATAAGACATGGAAATCTATTTGCTTGGAATTCCCACCCTTAAATTATGCATTCAACATCTGATCTAAACAGGCTACTTATGATTTTAAGAGATAAACCCTTGATAGCAAATCATCAACCTCAGAAAAAGTAACACACAGTATTCAAGGTCATTGTGTTTCATTATAAAAATTTAGTTCCCTAAGGCTTACGTTTCCTTTTTTTTCCCCTCATTCCCTCCCTCAAATACTTACTAATTCCCTATGAAAAACAAGTAATTAAAAGTATGGGATAAATGTTGTTAATATAAAGGGAAAGATAACAAACATTAAGATAATTAAAATGAAGCTATGTTATGTCCACATATTTTCAGCTTCAGAGAAAATAGAAAACGATAACATATAATTTTATATGATAAATGCTATGGAAAATTACATTTTAGTGGGTACAACCAAAGCACGTAGGAGACACTAAGTATCTTTTAATAAACCCAAGAAATCAGAAAGGCCACAGACCTGGAAGATGGGAAAAAAATGATTATGTAACGGAGCTACCTCTATAATCTATGCTGACAATGGAGAAGTTCTACCAAGTTACCCACATCCTTTACTGAAATGATGTTGGCCTTAGTTTGATACTAAATAGTCAATATCCAATCATGAATCTTTTTCATAGTATTCTCTGCTTGACATTTAGCAAAACAAGTTCCTTTTTCGAGATACAACATTTAGTAGAAGCTAATTGAATAACCAAATAAAATCTTAAAACTGAATGCTTCTTTCAGCCTTATTATATAATTAATGATAATTTCCCATTTAAATAGTCTCAGGTTTATAAAGTGTTTTATAATTTACAGTGTTACTGCTATAAGGTCTTTGCTATTGTACAGTAGTCTGTAAATTAGTGGTTATTACTCCCACTTTGTAGAGGAAGTTAACTGACAGTCTTGGAAATTAAAGTCCACATCAACAAATATCAAAGGTGAAATATAAATTCTTCATGTATTCTAATTCAAATTTTATAACTATTTCTAATATAGTGCATAGTTTGCTAGCAAGAATTTTCTTAGTTTCAAATTAAAAAAGTCAAGCTGAATCTTTAATGCAAATTCCCAAACATTGAATCTTTGAAAATATTTGGGAGCTAAGCATATAAGTGATAAGAAATGATTTTTTCTGTAGCTTTAATAAAAATAACTTTAATATTAAAAATTCAAGTACAAGCTTTTTTTCAGATTTTAAAACAAAATGGCTCATTGAAAATATTCTGGGCTTTCTTAGAATGACAGCCTTGTAAAATCTTGAATGGAAATCTGGACTCAAGCCTTATTTCTCTAGCACTTCATGAGAGATGACTCAGTGGTAACAAATTTGCTTATAGTTACTACAAATTCCCAGATGGCAAATCTACAGCAATAGTAGGAACAAGAAAACCTAAGAACTCTGGCTCCAACTTTGTCTTGACAAAGGCATCTTTTACCTTAGCTTTTAAAATGCTCTTTTTTGAAGAAAAAAATTTGGTAGATTTTCACATTGTATCCAAGTTTGAAATGACAACTATTTTTTCAGCTTTAATGCATCATATGGTCTTGCTTATCTCCCTTCTCTTATAGCAGTTAAAAATTTTAATAATTCTTTGTATCCTGAAACACACACTACCACCCACACAGTACTTTCACATACAGCATCTGAATTGTTCTTCACAGTAACATCTCCCACAAAGTTATGTCTAGCTTTATCTCTTTTTATTCTCTATCTCTCCAGGAATTGTTTTCACATCTGTTGCTTCAACCACTACCTATGTAGTGATCATGTCTAAATCTCTAGTTTCAGTTTAGTCCACACTAGAGATTCAGACAGGTACTGTAGTTGCCTGCTGAGCAACTCCCAGCATCTAGTACTCAATTACATAAATTTACCTTTGTTTCTAAATTTTTCTGTTCAGATTATCTGTAATGGCAATAAACTGTGGTCTGTAAATTATCCAAGATGAAAAATACAAAAGTCTCAGCTTTTCCTTCTTATATTCAGTCACTAAGTTTTACTGTCTATACCCTAAATATCTCTTCATTAGGGTATTTCTTCTACCATGTTATTTTCAAAGGCTATGCCATTACCTTTCTCTTTTCTGAATAATTACAAAAGCTCTCTAAGTCTTTTCCCCATTTCCTATGTGACTTCACATACAATCTTTCAATTCTCTTACCAAAATGACCTTCCTAGAAAAATAAAACTGTTTATATACACTACTACTAAAAATCTCCAGGAAAATTAAACTTACAGTGGTATAAAGCATGACAAGATACAGCCAAATATCCTTGATAATGAAATCAAAAACTGTTATTGTACTTCTCCAAATCATGTCTTGCTAAAATCACCTTCCCTAACTGTGAACACAGTTAAAAAAGGTTTGTTATTCCCAAAACAAAATCAGAGTATCACTACCTTAATACCTTATGCTATAATCAACAAAAATTCTCTAGTCTTACTCATTTTGCTAGTTCAAGATTTCCCTCCATTTCACTAGACATGGTTATCCAATTTCTTTTATTCTTATTTGCTTTATATTTTCTTTTTATCACCTTAATAGTATATGTGTATATAAACTGGTAAGTTCACTAAAATACAAGCTCTTCCTTAGCAGAAATCTCTTATTTATCTTTATATCTCTGTTGGTTACCACTGAACATTGTCTTTTAGCTGAACTAAGCAATGCGTGTGTCTTCAGATAAACAAATAGCTATGTAGAAAATACCTATCTAAATAGAAAAATCATATAATTACACAAGTAAACAAGAATTATTTACTGAATGTCATCTACTTCATATTATTTCATGAGAGTCAAATTTCAAAGTTATTAAAAGTAAAATGGCTCCTAGAACACAGAAATTTTCTATGTAAATCTTAAAATATATAGTCAATAAAAGTTGAAGAAAGTTAAAATATTTTCAACAAATTGACAATATGTACTCATTATAAAATCATTCATATATTTTATGTAGATTTTATTAATGTGAATAAAAGCTACTCTTTATTTTCAGCAGTGTGATATGAAGTCACAAATGAATTCACAAATGACTCAAAGTACATTGCTAGGAAATATAAGAAATGAACTAACCCTGGAATAAAACTTTCAACCAAATTGATAAATATTAAAAAACAAGATAATTTTAGTAATGGTTCTTTGATATAAGTCCTATTAACACCTTTGATGAAGTGCAAAACCATTAAAACATTTCTGAAAGAATAACTTGAAAACATACAAATCTTAATTTATTACACTATTTCCTCTTGCTGCAGTCTGGTGCAAATAATTATAAATATGTCTGACCACTGTCTAGAAAGCACTTTCTTGTCCTTATTTTCATATTACCTTTTCCTAAGCTTCCTAAGTAATTATATGCTGTTGCCTCTCTAATTATACTGTCAAATGTACCGTGAACAAAATAATATTAAAAAAATTGATAATTTTTTCAGTCAAAAACTGTCAATAGCTTTTGATAATTTATGAAGTTAAGTAATGATTTCTTACCTAGATATACATAATATGGCCCCAACTTGTGTTTTCCAATATTAGACTATATGGTTTCCCTAATGCTTGTACTTTCCTGGTACCACATAACCAGAGACTTCTCTTCATATTTCTCTATCACCTCTGATGATAAACACTGTTTTCTACTCAAAGAATTTAGTTAAACTTAATGTGTAAATGAAAAACCCAAAACTTTCTTTCTCCCTATATCATTGGAAGACAGGGCCACCAGCAGTACCTATTTTGTTAAAACAATAACTTTTAATTTCAAATACCATAAAATTGCTAATAAAATTGCTTCTTTTAGATGTCTCACAGGTATATGAATAAGTTTTCATTATCACTTATTATCAGGGAAATACAAATTCAAACCTCAATCAGATACCATCTTACAACTGTTGTGGCCCATTTTTAAGAACAACAACTAAAACAAACAAGTGCTGATGAATGTCTGGAGAAAAAATAACCCTTAATTGATGGTGGAAGTGTAGATTAGTCTAGCAGTCCCAGTAGGAAGGAGTGTAGAGGTTCCTTAAAAAAACAAAAATGAATTTACCATGTGCCCCATTTATTCTACTCCTAGGAATCTACCCAAAGAACACAGGAACACTAATTTAAAAGAAAATTTGCACTCCTATCTAATTGCTGTACTAGTCACAATATCTTGGAAAGGGAAACAAAACATCCCAAGACACACACATATAAAAAATGGAGTACTGCTCAACAATTAAAAAAAAGACCAACAACCATAAACTCATGCCATTTGCAGCTGGAAGGGATTAGACTAATTGAAATATATAAGAAGGAGAAGGATAAATATCATTGGCTTCATTTATGGAGATACAGAGAAACCAAGAAAGGATCAAAGACACTGACCATAGATTTAAGAAACCCAGGAGGTGGGAGAGAGGTGGAAATGTGAATGAAGAACACAAGGACTATGAATGTGGTGAACTATGGGTGCTGTGGTGGTGGGAGAATTATGATGACTACCTGACAAGAGAAATAGTATAATGTCTAAATATTAACAACAGTGTAAGAAAAAAGGACTTCATTTAAAGACAAAGCAATTTAAATAATAAGAAAAGGTTAAAGATAAATGAAAAAAAATTTTTCTTTTATTCTTTTTTTTTATTAACTAAATTTTAATTGAGGTCATCTTGGGGTATCCACATCAGGTATTACCACTATACACTACCTCACTATAAAACAAAGCAGATATATATACAAACACAGATAATATATAATGAGTAAATTTTATAAGGCAAAACCCCTCTAATCTCAGGTCAAGAAATAGATCTTTGTCAACAACCACAGAAATCTTATACATTGGTCAATCAAAACATCCTTCTTTTCCTTAAAAGTAATTCTATGCTGACTTTGGTAGTAACACTCTTTTTTTATTCACCCAAGTATGCAATCTTGGAAGCTAAAATTTAGTTTTATTTCTCTAATTTTTTATAAATATCTCCACCCCATATATTTTTCCTTATGATTAATTTGTTGAAAAATTGAATCATTTTTAACATTGTTTCTGATAGTCTAAATTTTACTGATTGTAATCTCATGGTATAGCTTAAAATGCCCATAAAATGATTTTAATTTTAATTTTTAAATATTTTTTTAATTAATGACATACCATTATTTTACATTCCTGTATTTTATTTTATTTTTACAATATAGGTTTTTCCCTTTCAGTGATGGTTACCATAGTTTTCTTACTGCCAAAGCAGTCATAGTCCTCCACCATGATCCAGTGTGTTCTCCTCTCTCCTGTTCCCTCACCTCTATTCTACACTTCCCTCTATTCCTTCTCTTGTATGCCTCAGACTTATCCTCAGTTTTCAAGGACCAATTTTAAAATTTGTTTTTGTATGACCCTTTGTATGGCTTCCATATATCGATGAAACAATGTAGCATTTTAAAACCATGGCAAATATCAACTATTCTCTGGACCAAATTAAACCAAAGAAAGAAAAACAATTCCTCTAAAAATTAAGGATATCTTTGGAAAATCTCAGTTAGAATTTAAAGTCTATCCTGTTTACTATTATTAATTTAACAAATTCAGCACAATTGTGTTAATGGATTCACATGGGATGTCTAAATTATTTCATCATTCAAGTTGTATTTAAAATATTTGACTTAGAAATACACTATGGAAGCTTTGTGTCCTTTACTAACATCTAAATTTCTCTCATTTCTCCTGTCACCTTTATTCTGAATTCTCCTGTCACCTTTATCTGATTGTTCCCCCATCCATGCATGAAAAATTAACTTCAACATACTGCAAAATATAGCAACTGTGACATGAAAAAAACACCTGTGATTTGACACATCTCTTGCCCATTGCCCCACAGCAAGGCTAACACAGAGAGCCAGGGGTGACAATAATTAGTGTACTCCAGTTCAGAGAGGGGGATGACAGGTATATTATCAATAAAAAATATTTTATCTGGGATAGGAGCCCTGATACTTTGAAGAAAATAAGCTGACACTTCATAAAAAAAGTTAACCTCCTGCTGTCATTTATCATAACTCATAACTCTTTATGATTGAGGTATAAAACATTAAACAAAGAATATCAATGTTAGTTTTTTTATGTTCTCTTCATATCAAGTTTCTCATATGTAGTTCTTAAAATAGCAATGTGATGCTAAGTAAACTATTGCTGCATCCATTTTCTAAAGTAGAAAATAGAGAATGAGAGGTCAAATAAATTTGCTAAGAAAAAAGTAAGGATTTTGGGATATCTGGAGTTCCTGGGGGTATTCAGGAATAATATAGAGCTATTAAGAGTGTGATTATAGAAATTTCTGGTTCCTCCCTAAATATGAAGAATTTAAACTATGAGAATAGACTCCAGAAGTTTGTACCATAACAAACTATCCAAATGCAGCTCCATTTTGAAATATATTTATGTAGGAAAAAAGAAGAGTTTTATAATTAGAAAAATTGAGCTTAAATCAGAACTGTTGGAGTTCTGAGGATATCTGTATATCTATATAAAGAACATATGCATTTATATGAATATATATAAATGTACATATAAAAAACAATGTGGTGAAACATTACCTCTATAAAAAATAAAGGAGATAATAACCAGCCCAAAATAGACATTCACTATACAACCACTGTTCCTTTGAATCACCAATGGACATTTAGATTTCTGAGAGAACACTGTAGTACTATTTTGTTTACTGGGATTCATACCCACAAGGATTGGAATGAGAGTTCCTTTTCAGATTGAAGGAAAATCCTACAAGAAAGCAGGATTCTCAGGCTGCATCATATCAACTATCTCCTCTGACCACAAAGACATCAAACTAGAACTTAACAGCCCAAGACCAAATGATTCACAAGTGAATTTTACCAAATGCTTAGCCTATAAAAATTCTTTCAAAAATTTGAGAAAGAAGGAATATTACCAAATGCATTTTGCAAAATCAACATTACACTAATACCACAACCAAAGACAACATGAAAAAAGAAAACTAGAAGCCAGTCTCCCTAATGAACTCAGCTGTAAAAACCTTCAATAAAATCTTAGCAAATGAAATCCAAATCCAACAATATTGCAAAAGGATAATACACCATGACTGAGTGGAATTTATTTCAGGGACACGATTAATGTAATTCAACACATCTACAAAAAAAAAGAACAAATATTGATGAAATTTATATAGAATCATAAAACCATTGAATACCCAAAGATAGCCTCACTAAGAATGAGAAGAAAGGGCATATTACACACCAAGATCAAAGTATACTACAAAACCATTGTGATCAAAACATCATGGTACTGGAGACACACAGACTGATGGAATAGAACTGAGACCCAGAAATTCTATCACATATTTGTGGACAACTAACCCATCATAAAGAATTGAAGTACATATACTGGAACAAGAAATGTCTCTTCAATAAATGGTGCTGGAAAACTGTCAAACAAAAAGAAATATGACATTCTATCTCACTATCTCAGTCTACATATAAATATCAATTCAAATGGATAAAGACTTGGTTGTAAGTCTTGAAATCATAAATAAATAGAAGAAAACATAGGAAAAACACTCCATCACATAAGCTTCAGAAACATCTTTGAAGACTCATCTCCAAATGTAAGGAAAACAATGGTGAATATACAGCAAGAACATAGTTACATAATATATTATATATATATTTTTTTTTGGGGGGGGGGGCTAAGTCTTGCTTTGTTGCCCAGGAAACTGCACGCACATGTTGCCCGAGGTACTATAGACTAGAGCAATCCTCAGCCTCATCTTCCCAGGTAGCTGGGATTATAGGTGCATGCCACCACACCCAGCTATTTTTTTGGAACCAGGTCTCGCTATGTTGCCCTAAGCAGGACTCGAACCACAATCTCTGGTTCCGACCGCAGCTTCCTAGGCTGCTGTTCACAGGCATGCACCACCATGCCCAGCCACACAACATATATTTGACAAGGGACTGATAATAATTATAAGAGCTTAGCCACTGAGCAAAACCAAAACAACCCAGTCAAAAAAATGGGCAGATGTGCTGAAATGAAAATACAAATGGTCAACAGGTATATGAAAAAAATGTTTAACATCACTAAAAGTTAGGGAAATACAAATCAAAAGCAAAATGAGATACCACCAGTGAGAATGGTTCACATTACAAAACCTGGGGGAAAAGTACTGACAAGGATATGGAGAAAAGTAGCCCTATTATACAGCTGATGGGAATGTAAACTGATCCAATTACTATCTGTTTGGAGAGTCCTCAGAACACTGAAAATGAATCTACCATAGGATCTAATGATTCCATTCCTGAAAATCTATCCAAAGGACACAAAAACACTAATTTGAAGGGAAACCTGCACTCTTAATTTGTTGCAGTGCTATTTACATTAGCTTAGCTTGGAAACAAACTGCCCCAAACAGGCAAGTGGATCAAAATGTGGTCTATAGACATGATGGAATACTACTCAGTGATTTAAGAAAATAAACAAATTCATGCCATTTGAAGCAACTGGATGGAGCTGGAAGAGAGCATGATAGGTAAAATTAATAAGAAGGAGAAAGATAAATATCAGATGATTTCACTTACATATGGAATATAGTGAAACCAAACAAATGGTGAGGAAAAAGACAAAACTGAGTTGACCATAGATCTGATGCATACAGCAGGTGAAGGGCAGGAGGATAAGGTGATCAAAATGGGAGGAAAGAGGACAAGGGACTGTGGTGATTGGTTGATTCATGGTAATGTGAAAATTAGGGGGGTTATATTGGGGACAGAAATCAAATATTGCACAAAAATGAACAATGATGCAAGATAATTTTAAAAATGAATTTTACAAAATGTTGAATAAATGAGTCTTAATTAAGGGTTTAATGATTTTGAATAGAATGGATCCATACCAGTACAGGTCTCTTATTTTTGCAACCTGGAAAATAAAAATATCAAAAACTTCTACCTTATCACTCTTGTATAGAAAGAGAGAAAATGAAATCTGATATATCAAGCTAAAAAAGACAACAACTCATTGCATATTTCTTTAAAACTATTGAAGCATTTAATGATAACATGGTATCAAAAGACAAATTTACAGGAAATTATAATCAATTTTGCTGGAAAATGGAGCCAAATCTAAATCTCACATCGAGGAAACCAAAAAGTCAACAGGGATGCATCATTCATATGGTGACATATATGTACTTCCTGGCTCAAAATTCAAAAGTGCATTTTTAAATTTAAAAAAGAATTCAAATTTTAATTTTGTTTTTGTGGTAGACAGAAACTGCTGACTACAGATGTGGCATTTAAGGCATGCACCATGGAAATGAGATTGTGTGAATCACGAACTCCTCAGGTCTATTCAATCCAGTCCTGACTGACAGGTCCAACTGCATTTATTTAGAGAAGATCTCTGATGAAGAAATTCAACATTACCAACTAGGATTTTGATAAGTCCAGAGAACTGATACTTCTGCACATGACAGCATTGCCACTTTAGTTTATTTATAAACACACACATATAGACACATAAAGTTTGATCTCTAGTGAGGGGATTTAAGCTTTTGTTTTTTATTTTAAATATTTGTAAGTGAAGCCTATATTAAATAAAAAGATTAGTACTAAAAAAGGGAATTGGCTGAAGAGTTCAAAAAGGTTCAACTCAACCAATAGTTACTGTAAGTTTGCCATGGACTCACTGACAAGCATCTTGCATTAAAATCCTTCACAGAAAAATAATCCAATGCCACACAGGGTATTTTGAGTTAAAAAAGTGTCATGTAAGTAAGAAAAACTTAAAATGTTTAACTTTGCTTGAAGTGAGAAGAATTTACCAAGCAAGTTAAACTAAAATAAAATGTTAAAAGTCTAATTGCTCTTCATTGGGACCACATTGGAATACAGGAGAAAGTTTCCCAATACAGGGTAACTTACACCCAAATGATAGATTTTGTATTTTTGCAAGATGGTACAGAAATTTAAGTTCATTGAGAAAAGAGGTCATGTATCTGACAGTCAGTACTTTTTCAATCGAGAAACAAAGTACCTCTCCAGGTGTCAGTTTAAAGGTGGAACTTAGTGAGTTGGATTTACTAAGTTCCCTTTTAAGGTTAACATTCAATGATCATACTAATATCTCAGAAACATAGGATGAAAAGAGTCTTTAGTCATAATTTTCAAAGCCTGGGTGAGGAGAAAACTGTTAGCCACTCTGATTTTAAGACTGCCCTCAGAACATATTGATCAAGAATCTAACTATCCATGAGAAGAATGAACTACCATTTAGCATTTAAATCAACATTGACCAAGAGAAAATACAATTAGTACCAAAATTTGAATTATCTGTATAATTTAAATTTTCTAATAATCAGATGAAATAAAGTAAAGTGAACAGGTAAAAATTCAATACTTTATTATTTTTAACCCAATATGTCGTATATATGACATTTAAATAATTTCAACATAAAACCATGATAACTTTTTTGCTATCTTAACCATTTCATTATTCTTTTTACTTTTTATTGTTTGCGCGCGCACACACACACACACACACACACACATAGCATCATTGTCTACCCCCATGCTCTCCCATCACCTTACCACCCATGCACCATCTTAATCTTTTATGCAATCCTCACTCCCATTCTCTTCCTTCTCCCCTTCTCTTGTCCATTTGCAGAAACATGGATGGAGCTAGAAGGAATCATGTTAGTGGAAATAAGCCAGAAAGGAAAAGAGAAATATGGGATGGTCTCACTTATTTGAGGGATATAGGAAAAATAAAACAAACAAATGCTTAAGAAAATTTTAAAACTGCCAACAAAACTAAAGCGTAGATCCATGACAAAATTTATTGAGAGTTTTGCTTTTATCTCCAAAACTAAGTCTCCAAAATTCAATAGTCATTTTACATTTATACATATGTCAATTCAGACTAGTGGTTACTCTATTAGACAGTTTAGCACTAGGGTTTATCTTCTGAAACTGCTACACAGCACTAGCGAAAATGATATTCCTCTGCCATATAAGACATTAGTTTGGAGTTTATTGCTACATAGATGAGCTCCTTGTACACTGTTAAGGTTTTGAAACATTGGGAGTTTCCCTCCCAAGTAGTAACATTGGTCTTACTTTGACTTCAGCAGAAAAGAAAACTGTCAATTATTGTCCACATTGTTCTGAGGGCAGAGAATGGATATCACTGAAAAGGAAGACATCTACTGTTGATTCAGTTTCTCTTCTACAGAAGGTAAACACTTTGAAGTTCTTGTAAATTTTAATGCATGTAAATCATACAGTAAAATGTATGCTTATTTGATAGACATTAACCTTTCATTTTACAGGTGATAAAACTAAGATTAACACTGGCTTAGTAAACACATCAGAATTCCATGATGTTTAAAAGGCAGAATTACTAGAGCTACTTACTCACATAAAACTCCAGAACACCATAGTCTGAATAGTTCAGAACTCATAAATGCCTCTTCTAGTTCTTTAAACCATGCACATAGGTGCTTTTTTATGCCTTCCCTAAAAGTGCTTAATTTTTTCTTTCAGTCTTTTGCCCTTCAGTGGAGCAACAAAACTTTCATCAATGAAAAGGAACAGATTTTGACTCCTGCTCCATCATCTTTAAACAAAAGGGTCATATACCCATTCTTCTATTCATCAAAGTTTTGTTTTGTATGGGTAGTGTTTCTAGAAGGCAATATTGTGTATGGGAGAGATCTTTTTACTATGTGACTTAGGACAAATTAATGTATCTTTTATTTTTTAAAAATCATTAAATGGTTGCAGTATCACTCTTTAAACTGTTTAAAGGATTAAAACAAAGATTATAAAATTGCAGCACATAGTAAGCACATATTGGGTAAATTTCTTCTTTTCTTCTTTGATAAACTGGGTCATTGATAGTTATGTTAAGTATCACTGCTGGTTTTGACTCATTACCAATAGCTGGCCTCTTTCACAGGAGTAGTATCTGTCTATTTTGGTAGGTTCAGCAAGAATGGACATGGAAATAGAATGTGTTTATCCTCATCCCCACTGCCCACCCCCCCACCATCACTTATTCAATAGAGCTGCAATGAAGAAGATAGACATTTTATGTGCTCTTTTCCTCTGGAGGATATATTATCCCTTAAGATTGTGTCAAAAATATTCTGCCCAGGATGTTCCTAAGGGATTTAATGTCACTGACAATCCCTCCCACCTTCCCAAATTCTACATCCTGCCTCTAGCCATTTCTGTCTTACAGGCTCTGAAGACAGTGGTGTATATCAAGGGAAGTTGGCTTTGTTTAGCCCTGAAGGGGTGGAAAATGAGGAAAGAGGTGAGAATCATCTGGTGCTACAGAAAAATCAATGTTATTGACTGCTGAACTAAAGGAAAGGGAAAACAGTCTTGTTGACTGTGGTGAATTAGAAGAAAAGGAAGGAATGGGAGGGGGGCAGCACTTTCCATAATGAGAATAAACAGGCAATTCTGACTGTGATTTTCATTATATATCAGTATTTCTCTCTCACCACCCTCTCTCAGTTCAATTTGTACTGCACCAACCATTTTGGAAAATTATCTTCTAGTTTGTTTATCTAATTAAAATGCTTTAGACCTAAGGGAAAAAGTGAGTGCTTTTCAACATATTAATGAAATTTCAATTTTTCTTTATTGTACCTTGAATTTTTTATATATGCAATTGGCACTAATATTTTGATTAATTAATGGTTTTTATTGGTTACAGACTTTATTAAAATAGAATGATAGCTATTTCAAGTTAAATTCATTGCCTACTATATATAGTTATAGGCATTTCTTAATAAGCTCTGCTCTTCAAATGAAATACAGTGAATAACATATAAGGGAAACAACATTTTCTTTAAAATTAACTGAATAAAATATGGAATTTATATTTTAAAAAGAAAACAAATGTAATTAACACATTTATGTACAAGTTATATATATATATATATATAGCTAAACTAGTAATACAAAATGCTATACTAATAATACAAATTATAATAAGCATATAATAATAATACAAAATAATAAGAGGATAAGGAATAAGTTCTGTATGGAAGATACTAACAGGCAGAGTCCTGATGGAGTAACAAACAATTATTATAAAAAAAAGAAAAAGTGAATACTTTCCTAAACTGAAACAACAGCCTTAGGAACAACAATTAAAAGGGAAAATAATTTTTAAAAAAAATTTTCAGAAACTTCTAAACTTGCAGAATGTTCTCATTCACATTGACTCAATTTACTCTTTAATCATTTAAAAGATATTGCATGTGTTATTTTAAGCATATTTTGTATATAGAGAAGGCTGGGGCTTTCTTGTTTGCAAAATTAATATATAACATTTATTTTTTAATAATTTATTGATTAAATTTATTTATTTATATTTTAATAATTTATTTATATTTATATAATTCACATTTTTGTATTCCCTATTGTTCACCCAAAACTTCCCCTACCTGATCACTCCCATTCTTCCCACCACCCATTTATGTACTTTAGTTTGGTTGTTAGCTTGTTTTGACTTTTCCTCCTGGTCTTTTGTCTGGTTTTCCTATGTCCCATATATTAGTGAAATCATTTGATTTCTATCCTTTTTTTCTGATTGTCTCTGCTAATATGAAAGCTGTGTGGAGGACCTTCAAACTAATGAAAATGGAACTACCATTTGACCCAGCAATCACTCTTCTGGGAATCTACCCAAAGGAGACCTCAATACTTATACAGAGGGACATATTAAACATTTAAAGGTATAAATTTAAAAAGTATTTATTTTGCTTTTTATGGTCAAGTTATAATTGCACTATTTATAAACCTAACATGATTTTTATATCAAACTAAACATTAATGGAGTTTTTATGACTAAATTTAAATTCCCCTCTGACATTAAAAGTTGTATTCAAAAATACATTATCTTTTAAAAGACTTTATCCAAATAACAAGCAGTGTGTTTTTTTTTTTGTTTTACTGTTACAATTATTTAAATAATCATGTTATATCAGATAAATAAACATTAAAGGTAGGAAGTTTGAAACATCTTATATATATTTAATACCCTTTTAAGTAGCAAAGATTGTTTTATATTATATTTCTTCTATCTTAAAATCTCAATTCAAAATAAATTCCATGATACTATGAAAGTAATCTGTTAATATTCTAAGTTCAAAGAAGTTTAAAGAACCCCAAACTAACTAAATAAAGAGAACTCTATAGAAGACATACTATTAAATCTTCCAAGAGTTCAAGGCAAATAAAAAATGAGACTGATGAGGGGGAAGAAACAGATAACCTATAATGGGACATTAATTAAACTAATATCAGACTTCTCTGAAGAAATACTATGGGCATAAAGAGAATGATGTGACTATATATATAAATATATATGGTCCAAGACAAAAAATGCCATTCATGAACACTTTATTCTAAAAGCTTTTCACACTGTATGAAGGAAAAATAAGGATCTTCTCAAACAAACAAAATCTTCAGGAATTGCTATTACAAAATCCCTAATATAATAATATACAAGGAGCCTTAGAGTCTTTTTTTTTTTTTTTTTTTTTTTTTTTTTTTTTTTTTTTGAGACTAGGTCTCACTATTTGCCAGTGGAACAGGCTCACGTGCCCGTGGTACCACGGACTCAAGCAATCCCCAGTCTCAGCTTCCCATGTAGCTAGGATTGCGGGCACGCACCATCACGCCCAGCTATTTTTTGAGACTAGGTCTCACTGTGTTGCCCCTGGTGGGACTTGAACTGAGATCCCTGGTCTCCACCATGACTCCGTAAGCTATCTTTTACAAGAATGCACCACCATGCCCCAACCCGTCCATGAGCCTTAGATTCTAAACCAATATAGAATGAAAACAAGAATTTAACAAGCAATTAAATAAAACCACAAAGCAATGAACAAAATTGAAATTACAAACTTCCATGTGTCAATAATCATTTTATTTTTTAATTAAAATGTTTAATTTTGTATATAAATATATTGCATTATTATGTACCTCGGGGTTTCCCCATTTCCTTGAAATCTGTTAACCATCTTATTCTTTTGTGCCTTCTGCTTCCCCTGCTTTCTTCCCCCTCCTTTCTCGCTCTATTGTTCAGTTCTGTTGATTGTTCCTAGTATTTTTATTCATTTCAATAATCACTTTAAATATTAATGAACTAAACTCGCCAATAAAAGTGGCCCCAATGAAGGCAAGGGAAGCTATACTTATTTCACATAAAATAACTTCAAGCTAAAAAATGGTAACAAGGACATGAATGTACACTTATAATGATCAAGGAGATAATAGACTGGAAAGATATAATATTCTTCAATATTCTCATCAAATTAGGGAGCACCAAAACACATTAGACAATTACTGTTCTATTTGAAAAGAGACATTGGAGAAAATATATATGTGGTAGGAGATTTCAATACACCATTCTTACCAATGTACAGATCAGTGAGACAGAAAATAAAAACACAATAACCCCAAAGATATAGAACACATGGGCTGAACAGACATCTATAAGATACTGTACCTACATAAATATACAGTTTTTACAAGTGCACACAGATCTCCAGGATCTACCATATTGTGGGTCACAACACAAACATCAAGTACAATAAGACTGAATCTTAATAAGGTGTCTTTGATGATGACAATGGTAGCAAAATACATATCAACTGTAAAAAGAAAGCAAGGAGGTAATCCACCAGATGGACACTGAACAACAGCCGACTGAAAGACCACTGAGAAAATCAAATGAGAAAATCAAAGAAGAAATTAAAAAAAAAATCCTTGAGACAAATAATAATGAAGACATAACCATCTCAAATGTATGCAACACAACTATCACAGTATTAAAATTAACTTACGTAGCAATATAGAGTCGCATCAAAAAACAAACAAAAACTAATCTCCCACATGGAGAAACTAGAAAAGGAAGAAAAGGAACAACAAAAAGACAGTAGTAGAAAAGAAGTAATAATAATTTAAATAGAAATAAAAGAAACAAAAAATTTAAAAAGACAGTCCAAAGATTCATTGAAAACATAAACAAAACAGACAATTCTCTAGCTAGGCTCACACACACACACACACACACACACACACACACACTCACACACACAAAAGGTGAAGAAAACTCAAATAAATAGGACCATAAATGAAAGAGGAGAAATTACAACAGACACAGAAATTCAGAGGATAGAGATTACTATGAACATTTATATGAAAACAAGTTCTATAATCTATGATAAAGATGGACAAATTCTTAGCATTATACAATCACCCAAGGATGAATAAAGAAGAAATGAAAAAACTTGAGCAAACCAATTACAAACAAGGAAACATTAATCAAGACCTTGGCAAAAACTAAAAACTCAGGATCAGATGAGTTCACAAGTGAGTAATACCAAACATGCAAAGATGAACCAATGACTATGCTACTAAAAATCTCTCATAAATTTGAGACACAAGGAATACTATCAAATATATTTCATAAGGACAGCATAATTAGTACCAAAACCAAGTAAAGACATAAAAGAAAACAACAGGTCAAGCTCTCTAATGTACACGAATACTAAAATACTCAATAAAGTCTTAGTAAATCAAATCCAACAACACATCCAAAGGACTAGGCACCATGTCCGAGAGGGTTTTATTCTAAAGACATAGAGTTTTCAAAATCTGAATCAACTAATTTGTCACATCAACAAAATAATAAAAAGTTACATGATCATATCAATAGATTAAAAAAGCATTTGATGAATTTTTACATCCAGTTATGATGAAAAATCTTATATACATACGATAAAGGAACACAACTGAACATAATAAAAATCCACATACAACAACCATGGCTAACATCATTCTCAATGTTGAGAATAAACAATAAGTCTGAAGAAATAATAATAATAATAAACAATCAGTCTGAAGAAATTAAGAAATAATCAGAGAGAAAAAGTAAGAAAACCATTTCATTTATAATTCTACCAAAAAAAATCTAAAAATGGAGATGAAAGGTATAAGGAAAACTAGAAACACAGTAAAAGAAATAGAAAAAGCAAAAAAAAAAAATAGAAAGATAGTCTTTGTTTATGGGTAGAAAGAATTAACATCACAAAAATGGTCATCTTACCCAAAGCAATTTATAGATTCAACACAACTCCAATAAAATTTTCAATGATGTGATTCAAAGAAATAGAATAAATATTGATGAAATTCAAAAGGAGTCACACACAAAAAAATCCTCAAATAGCCAAGCCTCTCCTGGATAAAAAGAGCAAGAACAAATGCATTACATTCCCAAACTTTATTACAAAACCATGATAATTAAAAACAGCACAGTATTGGGGCAAAAACACATGGACCAAGGAATTGAATTAAAATCCCAGAAATAAAACCACACATATATATATATAGTCAATTAATCCATGACAAGGGAACTGGAGCAAGGAAAGTCTCTTCACTGGAGCAAGGAAAGTCTCTTCAGTTAATGATGCTGGGAAAACTAGATTGTCACATACAAACGAATGAAAATAGACTACTGCCTCACATACAGAAAAATTAACTCAAACTTGATAAAAGAAGCGTAGTTTTATAAAAACAGAAACCACAAAATATATAGGAGAAAACATATACAAAACACTCCATTGCATACACCTCAAAAACATCATGAGATCTCATCTTCAGAAGAAGCAAAATAAAGGAGAACATAAAGGTTGGAACTGCAAAAAAAAAGCTTATCTATAGCAAAAGAGACAATAACCAAAATGAAGAGACACCCACAAAGTGGGATAAAATATTCTCATACCATACATTCGATAAGGGTCTGATATCAAAGATGAACAAATAGATTATACAGCTCAACATAAAAGAGACAACCCAGTCAAAAAATTGTCAGGGCTTTTAAAAAGACACTTCTCCAAAGAAGCGTAAATGACCAACACTTATATTAAAAAAAAAAATTGTTCACATCACTTATTATGAGGGAAATGCAAATCAAAACTACAATGAGTGAAAATGACAGTGAAAATGACAATATTAAAAAACAAACAGTTGGGCAATAAATATCAGAGTACAGGTGTCCTTTTGAATTATTGTTTTGGTATCCTTTGGGTAGATCCCAGAAGCAGGATTGCTGGTTCAAATGGTAGTTCTCTTTTCAGTTGTTTAAGGGTCCTCCACACAGCATTCCATAATGACTGGACCAGTTTGCATTCCCATCAGCAGTGTAAAAGTGTTCCTTTCTCTCCACATCCATGCCAGCACTTGTTGCCCTTTTTTTGATATGGGTCATTCTTACTGGTGTCAAGATGGTATTTAATGTGGTTTTGATTTGCATTTTCCTGATTATTAGTGATGTTGAACATTTTTTAAATATACCTATAAGCCATTTGTATTTCCTGTTTGAAGAAGTGTCTTTTAAGCTCTTTTCCCACTTTTTGACTGGGTTTTTTGCTTTGTTTTTGTTAAGTTGTGTGAGTTCTTTGTGGATCTCTATCAGACCCTTATCACATGTATGGAGAATACAAATGGATCAAAAGATGTAGTATATGTGTGCAATGGAATATTACTCAGTAATAAAAAATGACAAACTTGAGGCATGTGTGATAACATGGATGAACCTAGAAGGAATTACATTAGCAGAAATTAGCCAGAAGAAAAAAAGAGAAACACTGCATGATCTCACCTATATGTGGGACATAAGGAAATCAAACAAACAAACAAGTAAAATTTAAAACCAATTGTCAACAGAACTGAAGCAAGAACAAGAGAGGGGTATGGGGTAAAATCAGGGGATGGATGGGCATATGAGATTAAGATGATGGTTCATGGGTGACAAGGTGATGGGAGAACCCTGGGGAATATAACAATGTAAAATATGTGTGTGTGTGTGTGTAATCAGATAAACAAACAAACAAAAACAGAAAGAACAAATGCTAGTGAGGTTATGATAAATAAAGAACCCTCTTACACTGCAGGTAGAAATATAAATTGGCCCACTCACTAGAAAACTGTATGAAGTTTCCTGAGAACACTAAACATGGACCTACCATGTGACACAGTGATTCCACTACCAGGAGTCTATCCAAAGAACACAAAAATACTAATTGAAAAGAAAAGGAGCACTCCTTTATTTGTTTGTCCCAGTACTATTTACATTAGCCAAGATATGGAAACAACCTAAATGCCCACAAATATATGAATAGATCAAGATGTATATATACACAGTGGTATAGTACTCAGTAATCAAAAATGATAAATTCATAACATTGCAGCAACTTGAGTGTAGACAGAAAGGATTATATTAACAAAATAAATCACAAGGAAAAAGAAAATATCTGATGGTTTCTCCATATTCCACATGTAAGGTCGGGAAAAAGACTAAACTTTTAAGCTTATCACAGATCTGAGGTATACAGCAGGAGAGAAAGGTCAAAACTGGAGGGAAATAGCACAAGTGATTGTGGTGATAGATTATGAGTGGGAGGGAGAACTACAGAAACTATACCTGCAAGAAGAAATGAAATACTCTTTAAAAATTAACAATGATATAAGATAATAAATGAATTAAATCAACAAAATTGAAGATAAAGTAAAAATCTCAATAACTCAAATAACAATAATTGGAAGGGCAGTATAGCAAATAAGGTGCAGGTGGACTTAACAAAAAACTCAAATGTATGCATTATCAAATCTATACAATTATTGTAAAATATAAAAATATCAATAAAATGCCTAATTTCCTTCATTATCCTGTAATTAATCTAAAACTTTGAAGACTGAAATCTTCTAGCCAACAAGGATGCAATTATACAAATTTTGCGATTGGTTTAACAAGAAATTTTGAAAGATTCATCTTTAGCTGACTAAGATTTCATATTATGTAGAGATCTTGGCTGTAAGATACTTAACTATAGATATGGAGAGTAATTTTCCTCAACCCTAAGAATTATTTTTAGTCATGATCACATGTAGTCTGAAATTTTTTAAAGGAGTAAGGCCTAGTCATATATCCTGGACTCAAAGCATACATTGAATTTCTAGCAGCACAAGCAAATTCACAACCAACAAATTTAAAGTTAACCTTTTTCACTGTTTCACTTTGCATTTCATTAGCTTTGTTAAAATACTTTAACATCTTCTGAATAGATACTGCATATCCCTGAGGCTTTGTCTATCTAAAGTCATCTCTAGGGCATCTAGAAATTAAACATTAGAAAAACTGATTTACTCACCTAAAAAATGTTGCAGAAATTTTCTAACTGGAGATAACGGATTTCTACATGGGTCATATTTTTTCACATTTTCCCTGTGACTTGTGTAGTGGATGGACACTTGGCTGTGATGGATACTGAGTCCCTACATTATGTATAAGTGGGGTCTGGCAGGAGGCCGCAATGAAAGAGGGTTGAAGCCTACCATAAGGATAAAAAATAGTTATGGAACTGGGGAGCTTGGCAAGTTCTTGAACAGAGAAATGGGTTGTCAGCTTTTTACCCTTGTTTTCGAAAAGGAATTTCAGCGTCACTGTGGAGAGCATAAGTTTGGAAAGTAAAGAGAGGAAAATTAGGGAAGTAAGTCAGAATGTTCCTAACCTAATACAGTAAAAGATAATGAAAGTCTCAATTGAGGAAGAAAGAGATAGGAAGATGAAGTGAAAGAAATTATTCAGAGGTATAATCTATAAGATTTGTGCACTGATTAGATTTCTAGTATTTTACTCCAAATGCCTAGAAGAAGCATGATAATAAGAAAATTACTTGATTGGTTTCTTTTGAAATGAATATTAAAAATTTTCAAAGCATATTATTTGGTGGGGTAGCCACAGACATTGTGTTAGATTAACTAGAGAAATATATTTGTGTTAAGTATCTTTTTTTTTTCATTTGACATACAATGACAATGATCTTTATGAGACCCAGTTTGAAACATATTTTTCCCCAATTGCATCTCATTTCAAATTTATTCCAAGGTTACACTTGAAAGCTCTCTACCCTCTGCAGGAAAGTAAAGGTTTTAGAAAAACAATCCCTTTCAGTCTCTGCCTACGTATGCTTATTTACTTCTTTAAAGGAAATTTCTCTACTATGCAACCACTAAAAATGATACTTCTGAAAAATTACTAATGAGAAAGAATGTTCTTGTGCTTTGGTACTGAGCAAAAATACAGGCTATAAAAAATATACCTTGTCCTTGAAATGTATGTTATACACATAATTCAGACACATTTATTGGGAAAATGAAAAACACAGAGATTTTATTTGTGAGTGACAGGTTGTGAGCAGAATAAACTTTTTTCCTGTACTTTGAAGAGTTTCTATAATAAGCATATATTACTTTCATAGTCTTAAAAAATTGAAAAATACAACTCATAGTGACCTACCTAAAACTGATTACTTAGTCTACTTTTCCTAGAGTTTAAAAATTGAGATTATAAAAAATTAACTAAATAGCCACTAAAAATACAAAGGAGTCTTTTAGTTACTCTAAAAGATACAGGGTCTCACTTCTGAAGTCTTATCTCTTTCCTTCCCTTACAGGCTCACTGTATATGAAATGTCTCTCCTTTGCTTTTTCTTTTTGAATTTGCTCACATTCTTTCAAAAATAAGAAATTCTAGATGGATCTTTTAATACTTATTAATCTTACTAGTTTAATTATAAGATTTATAATTGTACTTAAAATTTAAAAGTATTAATTATAATTTAAATTTAATTAAATCATGTAATCATTTGATTTAAAGTCTTTAATGCTTATAATTTAATAAATCTATGGGCATAACTCTTAAAGATATATAAATCTAAATATATTAAAATATTAAACTTCAAACTAAAATTTGCTTATTATTCTTTTAAATTTCGTTTGAAGAAAGACATTCCCTAAGTTTCTTTCAATTAAGTTCTATTTTGAAAATTGGCAAAGTCTTTTAAAGATCCCAACAAAAATCAAAAGCCTAGCATGAATTTGAGAGCTATTCAGAGCCATAATTTCCTACTATCAGTTGCTTCTCTGTTGTATTGTTAATCTTATTTTTTCAATTATCAAGAGCAAAGAAACAAACAAAAACCCCACTAATTCCACTTAGGGAATTGTATTAACCTATTACTATACTAATAACAAAGCACAGAGCTAAACAAATAAGCCTCTTTCAAAGGGTGCTGATTCTTCAGAAAATAATGAATGTCTCTGAAGTATGAGCACCCTTAGATTCATGGGAGGATGTAGGTTATCATGCTCATACTTTTGCTCTTGCGTGCCAGTTAAAGAAAGAAACTATGACATAATCAGGGGAGACTGGGATCCTTTAATGGGCTAAAAATTAAAATGTCAGGGAACAGCCCAACACAGTTGTCAAATTGGAACTACAAAGCTCATTAGGAGAAGCCTATCAAAATTCAGAGTACCAAGCAACAAGTCAAGGTTCAAGTCTAAGAGAGGTAACCCTCTGGTATACTGGTCAGATCAGTATAAGACATTGGATCTAAGGTTGGCATCTATGCTGATACCACCTGTGCAATTAAACCTCTGTGATTCAGTCTAATTATCTATCAGATGAGTTTAATAATAACATCTAATTTATAATAAGGAAGTAGCCAGCATAAAAAGGAGTAAGAAAATTTCTCAAAGATATTGGGAAAACTAGACAGTCACATGCAAATGAATGGAACAACCATGATACATTACAAACAAAAATTAATTCAAAATGGACAATACACATGAACATAGAATCTGAAACCATAAAATACATAAAAGAAAATCTTTATGCATACATCTCTAATGATTAGGAAAACAAAAGCAAAAGTAAACAGACAACATCAAGATAAAATATTTTTATACCATGAAAGAAGCCATCATTAAAATGAAAAGACAATCCTGTGAATGTAAAAAGATATTTGTAAATCATATATCAGACAAATTAGTAACCAAATTTTATAATGAACTTACAAAACTCAACAATGAAGCAAACAAGCTGATTTAAAAAATGGGCAGATTATCTAAATAGACATTTCTCAAAAAAGATTTACAGATGGTCCACTAGACACATTCAAAGATGTACAGCATATCTTATCATTAGAGAAATAGATATCAAAACCACAATGAGATATCACCTCACAACTGTGAGAATAACTATTATTAAAAATTAAATTAAGTAACAGGTGAGAATGTGGAGAAAAGTGAATCCTCATTCATACATAATTGTTAGGAAGATAGATGGAATACAGTATCAAGATTCCTTTAAAAATTAAGAAAAGTGATACCATAGTGTCTAACTATCCCCCTGTTGGGCATTTATTCAAAGACTATGCAAACATCAATTTAAAGAGATACATGCACTCCAGGATTTGCTCCAGGATTAGTCCCAATAGCCAAGAGATTCAATTCACATAAGTACGTATTAATAGAGAAATGTACGTATTAACAGAGAAATAATGAAGAGCTATGTACACAAAATGGAATACTACTTAACTATATATTTTTTAAAAAAGATGAATGCTGGCTATTTGAATGGGTCTAGAGGGTATTATTCTAAGTGAAGTAAGTCAGAAGGAGGAAAATTACAATATCATTTCACTCATATATTATAAATATTAAAAAACATATACAGACTTCAAGAAAAAAAACAGTGATTACCAGGAGAGGAGGAAGAGGATAGGTAAAGTTGGTAAAAGGGATGAATTTTCTTATGATGGATAGAAACTAGACTTTTGGTAATATACATAATGTAAAAAAGAGGTTGACATAATAGTGTGTATACCTGAAATCCATATAATAAAGTAAGTAAATTTAAGAAAGTCTTCTTAAATTGAAATTGTAATTACATTGTAATTATAATAAAATAAAGTATTGAGCAATGTCTCACATATCACTAACATCCTATTAATATTAGCTATTGCTGGTGGACAGGCTGAGGCATAAAAGCAGATGATCTAAGCTCAAGAATTCAGGCCAGAAAGTGTGTGCTGAACCTGAACTCCTGACTGGACAGACTACAGGGAAATACTCTCTCTGATGTCAGTGTAGGACTTCTGCACATTTTCTGCTTGGTATTGCCTGATTATGATAATCCATCATTTTTCACTTGTGTAATATTAATTAAGGGCTGTATGTTTCTGACGCAGCTTACATGCTACAGGGATTTTAAAATTATGAATTATGACCCATATTGTCTATACCCTTCAAATTCACTAATAAAGGTTGTTAATGAAGGAATCCATTTTCAAAGGGTCAGTAAGAATATATTTTGTCAAATATTTATGTGATTATAGCATACATAGCAAAACTTGAATAAATAACTTTAAAAATCATTCTAAAAAGTAAAAATAGAATAGAAAATATCAGAATGTAGAGCTTTTGTTAAAGAAATACATGCACTGAAGTATTGCTTTAAGAATTTATGCTTAGTTATCACTTTTTATTTACATTCTTCCATGAATTGCAATCTGAAAGTTAGAAAAACTTCAGGCATAAATGTCATTTAGGCAAATATTAACAGATAGCAGTTTCTCAAAGTATGTGTTGACTTCAATTCCAAATATCTGTCATAAGACAGTGTTTCCCAAACTTGTCTTCTGATAAACACTACCTTGGATCACCTCTATATTCACAAAATGCTTTCGTAGAGACTCAAATGCTGGAGAAATACTGCAATAAAAGGGGAAATAATTTTCCAATAGAGATAAAATTTGAAAAGGCAGAATCCTCTTTTCCTTACTGTATGTCTGTTCATATTTGGTGGATCCATGTCCAATCCAAATAGGCTCTTTGTAAAATATGTCCAGCTATTAGACGGGCTAACATTCATTCCTTTATTTACTCAGCAAAAATTTATTGACTACTTGCTATTTGCAAAGCAACTGCAGATACACACGCATATGACATGGTTCCTGACCTCTGATAGCTCAAAGATTCTAGGCATAGAACTAGGGTGGATGTATCCTGATGATCAGAAATTCTGAATCCAAAAGGAAAATGCAGTCCTGAATGTATACGTCAAAATAGTGAATTAAAAAGTCGTAAAACTACAATAGCAATCATAAATGAAAAACATTTGCATGTAATTAATAATGACCAATTACAGAAGAACTGAGACCTAATGACCCTAAAGCAAAGAGATTTTTGTCTAAGGGCAGGAATAAAAAGATTGATATTCAAAGTAAAATATTAAACAAAGCAGGGGAGCATGTCCTCAGGCTCACTGATCTAAACCAATTTGATCTAGCTATTAACATGTCTTACTTGGATTATTTCAGGAACTTCTAACTGGTCTCTGTATTTCAGGACTTGCCTGCTGAAAGTCTCTTTTTGACACAGCAGCTTTAGTGACCCTGTTAGTCCATTACTCGAATCATGTTGATACCTCAGGTCAAAACCCTACTGACTTCCCATTTTACCTAAAGAAGCCTAACCTATAAAGTCCCAAATGATCTATTTATTTGGACGTTTTCTTGACCTTTCTTTTGCAAGCTATGTTGGCTTCTGAGACATTTCTCCCACCTCAGGGTCTTTGCAATTTTTGCTACCTTTTCCTAGATTGTTAATCCCCTCACATTCAAAAAGAATCTTCCTAGTGATGTTTTCTAGACACCTGATCAAAACTTCACCACCATATAACCTTATACCCTCTCAATAGTCACACTTCCAATACTCTTTTTCATGCTATGGCTTTTCCTTAATAGTAAGTTAAGAAAATTGATGTATTTTTCTTTACTATTTTTTTTTACTCCTACTTTACTACAATATAAATTCTATAAAGAGAAGAAATATTGTCTGCTCTATAGCGGTTAAGACAGTACCTGACACATAATAAATGTTCATTAAGTATAAATAAATGTAGGATATAGAAGAAAGCCTAAATTGGGCACTGTGGCGCATGGCTGTAAATGGCAACCTAAGATGCCATGGCGGGGACCAGGGATTGGAGGTTCGAGTCTCGCTTGGGGCAACATAGCGAGCCCTAGTTCCAAAAAAATACAGCTGCACATGGTGATGTGCGCATGTAATCCCAGCTACCTGGGAAGCTGAGGCTGGGGATTGCTTGAGTCCATGGTACTCCAGGCAATGTGCGCCTGCGGTTCCATGGGCAAAAATAGCAAGACCTCGTCTCAAAAAGAAAAAAAGCCGAAACTGACTTTCACCATCATTTATTAGAAAGGAATCAAGAGAAGGAATAGTATGGCCTAGTATGATCATACTATGTAAAACATATGCAGTTATATTATTTAATTTATAATTCTTTAAAATAAATTATGTCTGGCATACTTAGATATAATTCACATACCTTATATTATATATTTAAGGCTATGAAAAAGATGTAGAGTGAAATATATCTGATAAAAAACTGGTTTCACAGGCACCTAAGAGTTATATAACATCGGTCAACTTATTTTTATTCCCTACATTTCAGTTTCCTTTGTTTATAAAATAATGATGAAAGTAATGGTTACATTATAAATCACTGGAAGAACCTTGAGAGAATAAGTGTAAAATTATTCACAGTCTATGGTTAATACTAATAGCTTGACAAAAGGTACCTAATATTGCCATTTTTTTCTTTAACAACCTGCATTATTTTTTAAAGTTTTGAATTGAAAAGCCCCAATAAAAATTACAAGCCCAATGTATTATTAGCTTAGGCATTGTAAGTTCAATATACTAAATATACTTATATATTTGAAGGACCTAGTAAAGGAATAAAACATTATTAGCATTCTGAAATAGATAAGTATTCATTTGGTACCCTGAAAGCAACCACCCCTGATTTGGATGAGCCATAGGTGTTACACAAACTCTCCACACATTGTGATTCATGACTCCAAACCCTTCCCACAATAAATAATATGCTTATTAAAAGAATCACTGTGTGGGATTTAGCAGAGAATCTAGCAAAGAGTAGGTTTCAGAAGCATAAGGAGACAAAGTTTCAGCAGGTTTCCCTTTCAAATAGTCCACCAATTATTTTTTGAATTCTAAAATATAAACCAATTATTTTTGGATTCTAAAATAAAAACAAAATATAAGAAAGAATATTTAAAAACAAATTTATGGTTCTTGTCCTCAAGGTGCTTAAAACCTAACTGGCCTACGCAAAATAACAAAAATGAGGTAGCAATATAACACAATAATGCAAGTGAAGATAGAAAACATATAAAAAGTACTGTTATGAATGATGGAGAAACCAGACTTGTCAATTAAAGGGAAATAAGGTAAGGGAATTAACATGGCTGAGATTAACTTCTATTTCATAAAGAAAATAAAAGGAATAATAACTTCAATAAGCATGATCACAAAGGGAAAGGATTCCCATTCCCATTACAACAAATAATTGTAGTAAATGATCAAAAGCAGAAAAGAGAGGGGTGTTTGAAAAAGAACTTCATAGAATAGATTCAGTATAAATGAGTATGATGAATGTCTGAACTCTACAGTGTTTAGGTATTCAATAGATTGTTTTAGTTTGAATGATTGACTCCTTCCAACTTAATTCTACAACCTGGCTGTGTAGTCCAAAAGCATACATGAAAGAGTATAACTGGTTTGCGATGACCAAATCCAGTATTCAAACCTAAGTTCATATGATTTCAAAAATCTATAGCTTTGTTTTTAATTTTTTTCCAAAAAATTCAACAAGCGTTGAGTTAAAGTACATCTGGAAAGGAGCCGAATGAGTAAGGTAGAGAAACTCAGGAATCAGTTAATGCAAATTATTTAACAAATATTTACTGAGCACCTATTACATACTTGACATTGTTCTTGATGCTGATGATATAAAGCAGAACAAAAGAAACTGAAATTCTTGCTTCTATGGCATTACATGTTAGCCTATGTGCATGTGCATTAGTAATAGTCATATTTTTAGGAAAGGTTATTTTAGGTCTGAATATTTCTCATTAAGTATAGATTTTAATAACTGGGTTCAATTCCAAGAATTTCCTAATATGAATCATATCAATTTGGCGGTCTGACTCCTACTTAGAGTCTCTACATGTTCAATGTCTATTTAAATTGACTATTTAGCACATTTAAGAACATATCTAAAGTATTTATATACCTTATCTCACATAATTTTTATATAAGAAAAGAGTAATTATTATCTCTCTTATAGATGGAAAAAAGTTATAGTTCAAGTAGTTAAGATATTTTTGCTAAAAAAAAAAAGAAAGCTTCTAACGCAAAAGAAATATATGTGCAGTAAGTAGGAAGATACACCCAAACATAATTCTTTTTAAATCCTAAAAACTCATACTTTAATATCATTCTTTTAGATGCATTTTCTGAAAAGTTCTCATGTTTACCTTCAAGGAATTTCGAAAATAGCAGAGCTCTTGACACTATTTTATAGACAACAGGGTTTACTAAAATGAACAGTCAGCTGGGAGTCAAGGAGTCTGATCTCTATAAGATTTGCTTTTAACAAGTTATGAAAGAAGGTAACTGGCCACACCTGCACTTACCTTAATAGTCTGTGAAATGGGGCTAATGTTTTTCATTTATATTTAAGATAACAGACATATTGAAGATTATGGACCCTTTCCCCCTCTATGGTCTATCAGACATGAGTGTTTACTTGAAAAACATTAAAATACTAATTCAAAGAGATATATATCCAGTCCCTCCCTTCCTGAATGTCTTAGATCTATAGTCTGTTTTCAAGGGTCTGTCTTAAAGTTTGTGGGGTTTTTTCTGTTGTTGTTGTGTTTTTTTGTTTTGTTTTGTTTTTGTTTTGTTTTTTTTCCTGATCCTTTGTTTGGTTTCTCTAGATTCCATATATAAGTGAAATCTTCCAGTATTTATCTTTCTTCTTCTGGCTCACTTCACTTAGAATAATTCCTTCCAGTTTCATAAAAAAATAAAATCTTACTATTTGCCATAACATGGATTGAGCTGAAAGGGACTATATTTATTGAAATAAATCAGGGAAAGACAAATACTGGATGATTTCACTTAGATGTGATATACATGGGAATCAGAGATGAACCAGAGAAAACAAAAACTAGTGCTTATCAGAAAAGACAGTGAAAAATGAATAATTGAGCAAAAGAAGACAACGGTATGCTAGGATTGCACTGTTAGCAATGAATTTAATGCAGTATATATGCTAGTTGATTCTCAGTTATGCACAAACTTGAAACTTATGTTTTGTTATAATGTAATGTCACTTCAAAAAATAGTCATTTCCACATATTAAATGATACTGATATCTCGTCTGATGGGCAACAAATACACACACACACACACACACACACACACACACATATATATGCTGTTAAAGGGAACTTTTTATACAATATAAGATTAAAGGAAATTTATATAACTTTACAATGATCAACTTGATCCTTTGTGTATGAACAGCATCAGATTAAATTGTTCTAATAATATTCTTTATATTATTCAAAGATAAATTCAAGCTAATGTGATATATTTATCAAACACAAACAACTAAAACAAACAAGGAAACACAGAATGTATATAATAACTCTTGGTTAAAACTTTACATGCCTTTTCTCTGTAGAAGAAGGTCTCTTTCTGGAAATGGTAACACTTTCTAAAGAGTTAGAGTGTATTGATTGCTTAATCAATTCTTTTAACAGCCTTTGGTTCCCATTTTTTATTTTTGATTACCATATTATTTCACTATGCAGACTCATAAAACCCCATCCTCCATTTATTTTAAACTATTTGTAGCTCTTCAAAGTGCTGTACTTCTTAACTCCATGTCTTTCATTCACTCTGCAAGCTATGTCTTCCTCCACTGAGCTATTCTGTAAAACTCCATTTGCTGTCAAGACTCAACTCAGAGGTAACTTCACAGCAAAATCTTTCTTGACCAGTCTATTAAAATTGGTCAGTTGCCCTATAATGCCTTGTACCACTTTAAATCACTTATTTGTATGTCTGTATCCCTTCTAAGATTGGAAGCTTCTTGAAAGCAAGAACTATTTCCTATTGATCTAAGTTTCTTAGACTCTAACTTAGTGTGTAAATCATAATTGTCTTAAAAATGCTTAAAAGACAAAATGTTGAGTGAATTGTCACCCATGGGACTCTTTCTGGTTGTTTTCTGTATATATTTATATTCAAGATTTAATCATTAAAACACACCTTTTTCAAAAAATCCTCTTGATTATAACAATAACAATAATATTAACAACAACAAAAATCTAGAAAAGAATGTGCCCTTAATGGTTTAGACATTGCAGAAAAGAAGTAGACATAATATGTTTCCCACCTTCGAGTTTTTAACCATCTTAAAATTTGTGATCACTGTAATACCAATCTTGTTAACTCATGACAGCAGGAGAAGATCTATACTACAAAAAAGACTTTACAAACACCAAACAAATAATTAATTCTGATCACAGTAGATATAAAATCAAAGACCTATTAATATAACAAAAATTGAAATTAAATATATCAAGTAAGATGTTATTGCTCCAACTGGGTAAAAAAAAAAAAAAATCAGACCATGAGTGAATTAATTGCAAACTTGTTCACAAATCTTAACTATCTCAGAAGGCAAAGATAACCCTAAAAAAAAATCTTGACATATGCCAGAAAGTGTAAGACTTTATTGCTGAAAGGTCGCATACATTTTAAAAATTGAAGTTAAACTACTAAAAGGAAGATGACATATGCTATATGTAACAATGTTCATGATCTAAGTTTATATTGATTAATTTCAGAAGTGTCTGCATTTCAGTACAGTTTGGGCAAAGTACTAAAAATTAATTATCAAAAGTCATCTGAATTTATTTAACATATTGTTGTTAAAAGTCTTTTTATTCTTTTGCTTATGAATTTAAGTGAGAGAAAATTTAAACTAAAGTCACAAGACAACTATTATAGTTAAGAGTAAAAAAAGGATTTCCCAAAACTCATTTAAAAGGAACTTTGGGCTGGGGTTTTGCTTATTTATGAAATATAATAACAAAATGTCAAAACAATTGTTATCGCTTCACTAAAATATTTATGGAGTTTACTCTGAAAAAAATTTTAAAAAACACTTTTCTCCATCAAAAAAAAAGATGAACAAAAAACATTTATAATTCATTGAGCATATGAAACAATGTCATGATATTTCCATAATTTGGAACAGGTATGGTTATGGAGAAATAGAAGTTGATAACTCAGGAATACTTTAAATGTTTTAAAATATCTTTTTATGCCATTTACTAAAATTCATCATATTCACCGGTAAAAATGATTGCTGAGAGTAATTAAAATGTAGTAAAAAGTAAATTCTGTGGAACTCTGCAAAATGACCCAGACTACTTCCTGACTATAGTTGTAAAAGAATTGGTCATCAAAGCATAAGTACTTCCTATTTGAATTTCAAATAGAAAACAAAAGGGCTTTAAAAAGTGTTAGAGTTGAGAATTCTTTAATAAAACTCATAAACACAAATGAAACTTTAGTACTCCCATTAAAATATGCCCCCAGTAAAACAAAAAGGAGAAACATTACATTGACTTTATTTTTAAAGATCCCTATATTAGGTATTAAGTCTTAATAGCCATTCATGATTTTTTTTCCTGAATGGCATTTACTTTTCTTTTGTACTTCCTTCAATAAAAAATGCAAGTTCAAAATGCAAACAGAGGAGGCAATTCAGTTAAATTATGCAACTGGAATTCCACAGCTGGCCTGTCTGTCAGGCTCAGAGATGAATGAACACAGTGTCAGAAAACCTGCAGTCTTTCCTTACAAGGGGCAAATCTCCCAAACTTAGGCTCAACTTCAGAGGCTCATTAGCTATACAGCAAGTGAATAACAATGCTAGGGCAGAGGTGGCCACAAAACTGAAGCAAGGAACCCACCTAGAAGTGAAGATTTGTGTGATCAGTATCAATAAATTCCAATTATAATCATTTGTTTATAAGAGGATGCCCAGGTATCCCACAGATCACATCTTAACGTGATAATCCCCACTAATTTTGAATCCCAGCTCTAAAACAATTAAGCTACAGGAACACTAGCAGCTCATAGCACTTTTTAAAAGAAAGACTTTAAATCCTAATCTACAGCATGTTGTATAGCTTTATTATCTTTTCTAATTTCTTGGTTCTGGCCTAGCCTACCTAAAGAATTTTCATCTTTTCTTCTCCCCCCCCAACCCCCTCCCAAGTGTGAGCTTAAACCTGAATTACAAACAGTTAAACCTGAAGGTCACTTCACAGCTGCGTTCCAACATGCTCCCCCAGCGAGGCTGCACGGCAACAATAAAACAAAGCCCTTGCAACCACCTGTAATAATCTGCCTGCTCAGCCAGCAATCCGAAAAGTCCTGAAGCTACACAAGGTAGACATTTTCTGCAGCTGTTTTAACATATATATTGTGCCCAGTTGGCGGCTCGTCTCCTCTTACCTTTACGTTAGTCCGGAGTGCACAGTAACATGCAAAGAACATTGCAGTAAATAAGGAGCATATGGACCGGTATTCAGCTTTTCAGCACAGCGCAAGCCCCACACACACGATCCTGGGCATGTGCTACTAAGGAGCATCCGTTCACTCTGTCAGTTTGAAAATGCATTGATCTCTGTTTTCTCTGACTACAAAACGACATGTCTTGAAGGCACTGAGTGAGAGCTCAAAATCTCTTCATTGGCTATATATAGCATCGTGCCCAGTAATTTCAATTAGCAGAGAATTCAGCATCTGAAAGTTAAGACTTCAGTTGCTTTTCCTTCTAGCATTTTAAATCACTGGGTTTAAAAAAAAAAAAAAAAAAAAAAAAAAAAAAAAAACGGGAGGGGGAATGAGCTCACCCAGGAAAGGGGGGGGCGGGAGGTGAAGAATTGAAATTTAACCAATGAGTTACTTATATTTCTGGAGAGCCCTGATGTTATCCTATTAGATACTTTACAATGGGATTGCATTGGACAGACTGTAAATGAAGAGGAAACATTTTCCCTTTGGAGGTTTAATATGATCTCTGCACTATATTCCAGGCTATTCTGATGCAGCATCCTGTTTGGCATACACTACAAATCACTGCAAATATGTCTCATTCTGCATTTCTGGGTGGAAAAGGATCAAGACCAAAGAACCACCATCTCATAAAGTCCCCTAAAATGTAAACTGGGTTCTCCTGGGGTGATCTGCAGCTACATGGCTAAGAAGTATCGCTGCCTCTTACTTCCCTGTCCTGTAACATCAGTTTCATCTTCCAAGGAAAGCTAAAGTTGCTATTCCTGTTAACAAAGCAGTGTATTTAATTTCCCAAAACTAAGTTTATTGCTAAATGACAATCAATAATAGAAGACGAGGTTTGAATAAAGACAACATTTCCAGGGATAAGAAAACTACAGATTCAGAAGCTACTGCTGCTGAATGTAACATGCTCATCTGGCTCTGGAAGCAGAGAGCAAGTGAGAAAAATAAAAGCTTCTGTTTCTATGAATACATAAGAGGGAAAAATTAATTCAAAATCATTATCAGACCTACTGTCTGCTGTCATTCTTGCCAGGTACTGGATGTTGCAAATTAACGCAGTTTTTAGGAAGCCCAAAAGTCCAATTTAAGGTTCTAAACTCATTTCCAGCCTTAGAAACCCTAATGCTCAGCTAGAATTCTAAAGCTATCTGGCAAAATGCAAGCAGAAATGAACAGTTCTCACTGCAGCAAAAATAGTGGGAGGAAAAATAGTGGTTATATCTTTGCCACGACATTCCTCATCAGTTGACAGCAACAGGGAAGAGCAGCATAAACTCACTGGAAGAGCTGCATTGACTTTTAGAATTTTTCTTTAATATGTTTTGCATAAGCCATCTCCCCTCTCAATCCTGCAGTGGTGCTGAGGCACTGTCAGAGCCACTGGACATTTCTTCTGGTCGGGCAATGAGGTGAGGCAGCTTCAGAGAAAGCACGGGATTTAAGAGAGAAAACAAATGAGGAAGCAACGCAGGGTTTTCTATTTCTCCCTTAATGACAAGCGTTCAGAAAGTGTCGTCAGTTCTGACTAAATAGCTATTTTGGGATGTCATTGTTTGTGCCTTTTTTTTTTTTTAGAAGGAAAAAGGCAATCTTGTTTTAAACTGGAGATTCTTTAGCAATGTAAAAGAAGGCAGCCACTTAATTTGATCCCCTATTCCTTCTGTCATATGAGACTAGGTAATTTCAAACTGTAAGCACTTGCAACACGAGTAGTGACTTCCAAGACATTAAAAATTGATACAAAACCCCAACTTCCACCATTCCACAACTTTCATTAATGAATTTAAATGCAGAATCTAGTATTTCAGTTAATACCACTGCCCTCTCCTGAGGTCAGAGCAGGTCACATTTCCTGCAGCTCTTTCCAATAAAGTAATCTAAACATAGCAACTCAATGCTATGGAAAACATATGCAAATTTCAAAATGATTTTTTGACTGGGGGGTTGAAAGGATTTTTAAAAATCATTTTTTCCAAATGGTATTTTTTTCCATTAGGAATTAGGGTGAAGAAACCTTATCTTTTTTATTATTATTTTAATAGCCACTAGGGAATTTGAATGATCCAGTAGAGAAAAAGAAATAAAGAGTGAGAAAATGTGGAAAACTCAGAAAACTTTCCTGGCAAAGTTAAACAAAAATGAAATTATAGGTGATAAAGCACATAGGTTTCCTTGCTAAAGCAATAATGGAGGAGTCGTGACTGAACTTCTAGTTCACATAAAACTCTACAGCATGCCAGTACATGCTATAGATATATAGCTATACCTACAGATGTATAGCCTAGTTTTCCTGAGTGTGCTATGAAAGGCTAGTTGCCTTATTAGTCTCATTTATAGATTCAGTAAATAAGACATTAGCTATATTGACAACTTCCCACTAAAATGCAGTTTCTTTTTTTAGGCAAATGTATCAACAGGGCAGAAGATCTGCAAAAAAAATAACATTTACTATTGTAGAAGGAAAGTATAACCAGCTATGTTTTTGGATGCAGCAGCGTAATAAATCTAGGGTCTAATGTTCAAAAGCAAATAGTTATGAAAATATTTCCATGTCAGTTCTTTCCTTTTTTTCTCATACTGAAAATGGAGATCTATGAAAGAAGAGTAATTTTTAACTTACAGTATCATTGAGAAGATTAAATATGAATCCTGTCATCAAAATAGTCCAATTGGATTAAAGATTTAAATATGAAAGTTAAACCCATAAATACATTAGAAGAAAATATAGATTTGGTTCTAGTTTTATATACTATCAGCGTGCAGAAGTCTGAAACTATGTAGGAAAGGAAACAACTGTGAATATATGAAAATAAAAATAAGCCTTCTGCTTAGCTAAATATATGCAGTGACAAGCTGGGGAAATATCTGCAACTTATTTAATGGGAATTTTTTTTCAATTTCGAAGACCTTTCATAAATCACTAAGTAAAAAAGTTAGAGCCAAATGAAAAAAAAATAAGCAAAAAAGGCAAAGAACATAAAGTGGCAATTCAGGGGGAAAAAACTCATTTAACATGCTTAAATTTATTCATTTTTAAGGAAAAGCATAAAAATAAGAAACTGGCAAGTCTCCTGCCTGCCTGAAACTATGCAAATGCTCCTCTTTTTCCTCCTTTTTCTATAAATTTGTCCTTTTAAAATATAACAAAATAAGTAAAAATAAAAAATTATTTTTAAACTGATATAGTTAGTATTATTGAGGATATATTATCTGGTAAAAACTTTTTGTATATAATCTATCATATATATATATATATATATATATATATATATATATATATATATGATAACCCTCCTTGATATAGTGATTCAACTTTAACTTCTAGGAATTAATTCCAGATTTTTAGATATCCGTATCTATACACATCTATATTCATAAATGCAGACATATCCATTTGGTCAGGAATTAATTGAAGATCACAATTATTTGTAAGATCACAATTGTAAATTTCTAACCAGCTAGGAAATTCTAAGATTCGTTTATATATTGTTACATTGAAAGATGTACAATTTATAACATTATGGCTTTTGTGTAAAATAAAGATTCCTGTATTTATATACATTTTTATATGTGATTTTGTGTGTGTGCGCATAAAATTTTAATAGTGTTGGTTACTGAAGACTGGGACATGACTTTGGGGGGGAAGTAAAATATTCCCCTTTATCTTTCATTTCATACCCTTCTATATAAAAAGACTTCACTCACAACGTACTATTTACCCAACTATCTTCTCTCAGGAAATGAAGTAAAAAATAGCTATGAACAGGAAGGAGATATTTGAACCTGTGAGGAGTTTGCCTATTATTACATTCAGTGAGCACAGGTCAGGGGAATATCTGGGCATGAAGGATAGAATCTGTTGATACTTGAGTTGATTTAGTATCTCAGTGCCTCTGGTACTATTTGCATCTCTGTAATACTTGTAATTCTAGTATATAATATCTTTTTCTTTAAGCCCTAAATATAAATCACCTACTTTACATGTTTTCCAAAAAAAATAAAAAAGATATCAATGATATCTACATGATTGATTTGTGTGTCTTTCTTTTATACATCACAATAAGTATAGCTATAGAGTGAATATTTGTGAACCTCAATTTAAAGGACTAAACACAGACTAGCAAACAATATAGAGCGGGGAGTGAGAGAATGGAGGGGGCTCCTTAAGGGAGGGTGGTGGGATAGATATCCCAAAAACCATTTACTGAGTTCATGATTTAAAAAATTAAAAATTTAAATTAAAAAAAATTAATCCCAATTGTGATAGTAGTTGGAGGGGAAAAGTTCAGGAGGTGATTAAGTTTTCATAATGTCATTCTTGTCTTTATAAAAGAAGCTGCAGAAAGCTCCCTCAACTCTTCCACCATGTGAGAACACAGTGAGTATGTATGAATCAAGACATCTACATGTCTGGCATTAATTCCGGGGTCATCACCAGATGTTGAATCTGCTAGCACATTACTCTTCCTTCTGACTCCATAACCATGAGCAATAAATTTCTTTTCTTTATAAACTACCCATCTAGAACATTTCATAGCAGCCCAAATGAATTTTTTACAATATAACCTAGTTTTGTAAAAAAAAAGTTTTAAAAATGCTAAGGTAATATAAAATTCCAACTGGTTAAGAATAATGAGTAGATCTGTTAATATGGGTAGATAATTCATATTTCTGGACAATATATTCCTTAAATACAAAACTCCTATGAGCATGTCTGGAGAAAAAAGAACCCTTAGGCACTGTTGGTGTCCAATGGTAAAAAGCATGGAGATTTCTAAAAATATCTAAAATAGATATATGTTATAATCCAGCAACTCTACTCCTGGTTGTTTATCCAGAGAATGCAGAAATACTAATTCAAAGGAATATATGCACCCCTATGTTCACTGCACACTATTTACAATAGTTAGTTATGGAAATGATCTAAGTGCCCAACAACAGATAAGTAGAGAATATGTGATATATACACAGTCAAAAACTTTTTAGCTATAAAAAGAGATGAAATCTTGACATTTATGACAACTTGGATGGGACTGAGGGAATTATCTAAGTGAAATAAGTTAGAAGGAAAAATGCAAATACAAGTGATTCCACCCATATGTGAATTATAGAGCAACAAAACAAAGGAACAAATAAAACTAAACCAAAATTAACCTTAAAATACCACTGCAGAGTTGATACTACTGGGGGAGGGGGGGAGGTGAGCTGGGAAACAAAGTGGATCTGTGCTGTAGGACTATAGATGCTTTAGTAACAGATGTGCTGTAGTAAGATACATCTAACATATAGGAACCTATTCTCCTAAATCACATACCGCAATGTACACTAGTGTTACCTCAATTAAAAGGAAATAGATCCCATCTAACGCTTGAGCCTCATATCAGCTTTAAAGATATTGCCATCACTCCTTTGTAAAGAAAAATGGCATAGTGATTAAATGAATTACTCAGATTTGAAAGAAGCTAGAGGTGGAATTCTATTGCTAAACCTTCTATTTTATAAGCCCAGTGCAAATGTCTCAAGAATTCAGTACCGAGACAGTGCCTTAACCATTTCAGATATAGTATGTTTATATACTAATATGTTAAATGCCTCATTTGCCATCATAATGAAAAAGTAATATACACGTTTTACATATGATTTAAAAATTCAACACTACATAACACGAAAAAGAAAGAAGCTGCCCATATTGGGGTCATGGCTTCATAAGTATAAGAAAAAGATGTTTTTTAAAGTGCATTTCAATGGAAATACATGGCACTCCATCAACAGTATACACATAAGTAGGCACAGGTATAGTAAGCCCTCTGCAAAATATCTCAAGCAGCATTGCTATCAAATGCCATGGACTGCTGAAAACTTCTTAGTAAAGTTCTGAGCAAAAGAACAAACAGTAGCATCTAACAGTAAACTTCTATTCTTGAAAATTTGGCTATCTGTTAAATCATGCAAGGGATGCTTAATGTTAATTGTGTATGATGGAGTTAGTTCAGGGAACATTATTTAGATTTTTAATATAAAGGATTGTCCAGTGAGATACTGAAAAGCATGTGATGAAGGACAATTATTTGTAGTATGGGAATGTCTCATACAGACCTTCTCTATTTCCAGCTCTTGTCTGATAATGGCCAGGAGAATACAAACTGCATTACTGAAGGTAAACAAAATTTACCTTCACAAAATTTTTAATTGTCAGCTGAGCAACCTCAAAGGATGTTACACACTCATCCTATAAATAACTACTTGAACAAACAGTCTGAGAGTAAATGTGAGTTTAGAAAAACATAATTGCAAAGATCTCTTTAAATTTCCCACAATTAAAGAGCTTCTTCCTATACTTTTATAGTGTCAAAATTTTGTAGGTATGGAGCTCTGGATAAAGAGAAATATCCATGAATATTAGCCTCCCAGACAATTACAAATTCTTGTTTATAGAATTAGGCGTGGAATGAACACATCTTACACCAAGGACAAGAAACAACGTATCAAGATATGCCATCTCAAAATCCTGTCATCACCTTAAGATCATATCAGACTCGAGTATTTTGGGAGCTCTTCCCTGACTACTTCAACCCACACAGACTCCCTTTTCTAAATGCCTATAACATGTATTGTCTGCACTGCCCAATTTAGTACTTGATTATACACTGTCTTGCATTGTTCTCACATTGTTTTTTTTGTGCCTGCGATTCATTTCCTTAAACCTGTTTTAAGCTTTTTAAAGCAAAGGACACATGTGTCCTGAAAAATAATTTCCTTGGACACAGTGAATTGTTGCTTATTTTCTTTCATGAACAGATAGGTTAAATCAGCAGCTGGAAATACACAAGTAAAAAGTTACAACCAGGAACTAACATTACTTGATAATCCTACCTTTGCTTTTTCTAAAAGTATGTAAACAGGCTCATTACTGCAACTTTCATTTATTTTTCCATCTTTATTTAGATATGATTGAAAAATTTCTATTTGTTTACAGTATGTAGAATATGCTTTGATACATGTATACATTACAAAATGATTACTGCAATCCAGTTAATTAACATATCCATATGTGTGTAGTGAGCACATTTGAGACCTATTCTCAATGCAAATTTCTAGTGTACAATACATTATTATTAACTATAATCACAATGATACATTAGGCCCTTAAAACTTATTTATCTTGTAACTGAAATTATATACCCTTTGATTAATATTTCCTCTTTGCCAATATACAGCCCCCTGCAAAATACCATTTTGCTTATAAGATATCACTTTTTAATATTCCATATATGAGATCATGCAGCATTTTCTTTGTATGTCTGGTTTATTTCTCATTGGATAATGTCCTCCAGGTTTATTCAAGTTGTAATACATGACAAGATTTTAGTCTTTTAAAAGACTGAAAAATATTCCATAGTATATATAAATGTATATGAAAAGTACTACACAAATATATGTATGTATATATAAAATCTATGTATATGTATGTATACATATATATTTCATTTCCTTTATCTAGTTTCCCAATGATAGAACTTCTTTCTTTATTACTATTGCTATGAGACAGTACTTCAACATACTGATTTTATTTCCTTTAATATAATAAGTAGAAATGAAATTTCTGTTACATTTGTAGTTGTATTTTTATCTTTTCAAGATCTCCTTAATATTCAATAACATTAATTAATGGCTCCATTGATTTATATACCCATCAATAGTGTACAGGTTTCCCTATTTTCTATATTCTTTTTAACTCGTATGAGCTTCCATTTCACTGTGATTTTGGTTTGCATTTCCCTGATGTAGGACATATTTTCATATACCTTTTGTAAATTTCCATGCCTTCATTGAAAACAATTCTACTTTCCTCTTTCTCATCACTCTTTGATTTTTATTGGTGTGATATGATTTTTAACCCAGAATATAATACAGTGGAATCATTTCATACATCCTCAGATGTATACCACTGTACCACAGCTGCCTCTTAAGCCATAGACCTTTAGCATTGACTTGGGCCCTCTACCTCCTTTGCTCCCACCACTACACTCCTTCCCCCTCCAATAGCCTCAGTTCTGCAGTCATATTTCTAGGGTTTATTTTGGTTTAGTTTCATCAGTTCCTTTTTTTCCTTCTCTACATATCACAGATGACTGAAACCAGCCAGTATTTGTCTTACTTCCTTCTGACTTATTTCACATAGCATTATCTCCAATAGTTCTACCCTTTGTTGCAAATGGAATTAGCAAATCTATTTTTTATAGTTGAGTAATATTCCATTAGGCATATATAGTACATTTTCTTTATCCATTTATCTGATACTAGACATAACATGACTGTTGTAAGTAGTACTATAATAAATTGGCATGTACAGATCCCTTGAAATTAATGGCACATACCAAGGTAAGGAATTGCTGGATCAAATGTAAATCTACTTTTAAAATTTTGAGGGAATTCTATGTTGTTTTATATGGGGGTTAAACAAGTCTATATTCCCACTAACATGTGCACATATGTTCTTTTTTCTGCATACTCTTACCAAAATTTATTGCTTTTTTGTTTTTTTTTTTATCTGCTTTTTTGTTTTTTTTAATATGATCTATTCTCATTATGGTAAGGTGATATCTCACTGAGGTTTTTATTTTCATTTCCCTGATGAGAAGTGATGATGATTAACATTTATTTTCTCTTTAGAGGATTGTATATTTAGCTATTATGCCCATGTCTATAATTGTGATTTTTTTTTTTTTTGGTTTTCTTTTGGTTGGGTTTATGAGTTCTTTAATGATATTAAATATTAGTCCCTTGTTAGATATTTGATGTGTAAATATTTTATCCAGTCATTTGGGTGTCATTTTGTCTTAATGATTATTTCTTCCAATATACAAAATTATTTTTAGTTTGAAATAGTCCCATTTCTAATTTTTGCTTTCATTTCTTTGCAGTTGGAGTCAATTGGAGTCAGTTGTCCATGGATGTCCCTTAAGCTAATGCCATGTTTCATTTCTGTTTTCTTCTATGTATTTTATGGTTTCCACTTTTACTTCCAAATCCTTACCCAATTTTGTGTTAAGTTTTTGTTTATTATTAAAGGAGTGGTCTTGCTTCAATTTTCTGCATTTGGCTGTCCAGTTTCCCTAATACGATTTGTTGAAAAGACTTTACTTTCTCCATTGTGTACTCTAGTTCCTTTACCATATATTAACTGTTCATGTTTATTTATATGGACAGGGCTATCAAATCTATTCCATTGGTCTGATTGTTTTTATTTCAAAGCTTTTATTCTATCTATCTATCTATCTATCTATCTATCTATCTATCTATCTATCTATCTATCTATCTATCTATCTATCTATCTATCATCTATCTATCTATCTATCTATCTATCTATCTATCTATCTATCTATCTATCTATCTATCTATCTATCTATCTATCTATCTATCATCTCTCTCTCTCTATTTTTATTTTTTACCATGGACAGTATAATTTAATGTTTGATGCATGGGATTGTGATATCTCTATTCTCTTGCTGTCTTTTCTTTAGTTCGCTTTGGTTACTGAGGGTTTTGTGGTTCCATACTAACGCCAGTAATGTCTTCTCTATTTCTGTGAAGAATTTCATTGAAACACTGACAGGGATTACACTGAATCTGTATATTGCTGTGGTTAAGATAGCCATTTTAACTACATTAATTCTTTCAATCAATGAATACAAACTATCCTTCAATTTCTTTGTGTTTTCTATTTCTTCTAGTAATGGCTTATAGTTTTTGGTGAAAAGTTTTTGATCCTTGCTAGGTTCAATTCATAGGTATTTAATCTTTATGATGTTTTTATAAATGGTATAAATGAGATTTTTTTCTTGATTTCTTTCTTTTTAGATCACTGTTTGCATATAGAAATGTAATAGAATTTTGCATGTTGATTTTGTAAATTATCACTATTTTTTTTCCAATAGTTTTGTAGAGGAGAATTTTCTATGCTTATTATCATGTCATCTGCAGATAGTGACAAGTTTTACTTCTTTTCCAATTTGGATTATTTTCATTATCTTTCTCTTGCCCAATTGCTCTCGCTAGGTCCAATACATGAACAGTAATGGGGAAAGTGGATATACATATCATGTATCTAACCTTAGAAGAAAAGATCTCAGTTTGTCAACATTAAGTATGATGCTAGTTGTGGATTGATGTGTATAGGCACCAATATTATAAGTGTTCCTCTCTTCCCATTTTGTCATAAATGGATCTTGTCAATTGTCTTCTCTCCATCTATTGATATGATCATTTGGTTTTCATCTTTCTTTTGTTATTATGGTGGTGACTTACATATGTTTAACCATCCTTATACCCTTATAAAAAATTCCCCGTGGCCATGATACATGATCCTTCTGTGTCTCTTTTGTTCAGGGAACCAGCATACCAGTGCATTGCTTCTTTTTTTTTAATGATGTCCTTGTCTACTTTTATATTAAAGTAATATTGGTCTCATCAAATATATTTAGAAACATTAACTATTTATCAATTTTTTGTTTTACTTTGATGAGTTGGAAATACTTACTAGCAAAACTATCTGACCTTAGGCTTTATTTTTTCGAAGAACTTTAATAATGTTTCCAAATTTGTCCCTTGTAATTGGTCTTATGAGGTTTCCAATTTCTTTCTAATTTAGTCTTGGAAGTTTATATGCTCTAGGTATTTGTCTATTTATTCCAGATTTTCTAACTTGTTTGTACAAAGCCATACATCGTAGTCATTTATCATATCTGTTTCTGAGGTGTCTGCTAGAACTTCTCTGTCATGTCTGATTCTACTTATTTGAGATTGCTACCTTTTTTTAATGAATGATCCTAGCTATAAGTTTGTCTCTAGTTCATTTATTTTCAAATAAATAACATTTGGCTTCCTTGATCATGTAAACTGCCTTTTTGATACCTACATCATTTATTTCTGCCCTAATTTTTATTACTTCCTTCCCGCTACTGACTTTGTTTCACTTGTTATTCTTTTTCAAGTTCTTAAGTTTGCAATGTTAGTTTACATGCTTAGGACCTTTCCTGAACCTAATGTAGGCCAGAGGCAAGATATGTTTCCTTATAATACTGCTTTTGCTACATCCTATGAGTCCTGGGAGGTTATAACTTCATTTTCATTTGTCTCTGAGCACTTTTCAGTTTCTCTGTTGATCATTTGTCTCTGGGCATTTTTCAGTTTCTCTATTGATTTCCTCATCAAGCCTTTAATCATTTGCTCTCCAAATGTAGTTTTTCCAACATTTTCCCCTTGTTGATTTCAACCTGGATATAACTGTGATGGTACATTCTCTACTTGAGAGGGAGATGATTATGTGTTTGAATTCTAGAGAATTGTTCTTGCCATAATCTCTTGGGGTCTCTATGTTATATATATTTGCCTACACATTTTCATACTTGAGTTCTTCATATTAATTGTTAATATCTATAGCAGCAACTTAGGGGGTTAAATTTCTTTCTTTCCTTCAGATGCTATTGTAGTGTTGTTTTAACTAAAGCTAATTAATTAATTCATTATGGGGTTTTTTTTTTGGTTCTGTATGTGTACAGATATTTTTGAATTCCTGAGTCAGCAAGTTGAAGAGGGGCTTAAAGAGATACAAATACTTGTGGGACTTAGTTGAAGTTCGGCTGATTTGTATTTGCAGCACCCTTTATTATCCTTCATCTCTGGTGTCTGAAATGAGAAATTCGATAGTCCCTATGCTCTATTGCCCTTCAAGGTTAGTACTAATAGTCCTACTGATTAGATTTGGAAGTATAGCTCAGTTTCTTTAACCTACCAGAAACCCAGCCTGTATGGAGTACCCCACAATAGTTTCCCCAACTTCCGGGAAGTATGCCTCTACAATATCTCTGCTCACCTCTCCCTTAAACAACTTGTTGTCACCAGCATTTTCTACTTCAGATCACAATCCACAGACTACTTTCTCTAACTACCTCCTGTTTCATGTAGAATGAATCCTCTCAGTATCAACTTTATAAAAAATTGTCTCTCCTGTGCACAGGATAATCAACTCCATCTTGTTCATGACAGTGTCTTTCTGAACATTATTCTTCTGACTCACTGCTCCATGAACCACAACCAGTGGGGCCAGTTCCTGTCTGCCTCTGTCAGGTACTGTCACATTTTCACTTCTTGGTGGTATCAGTACAATCGTTTATCAGGTTCTTCCCTGGCTGATGGCTTCTAGATCTTGCCCTAAGCGTTACGGACTTCTGCTAAGGCTGACTATGGCAGGGTTGCCAACAAGTCTCTCCCTGGGTCTCACTGGGTTTTATGATGGATATAGGAGGGTGCCCATGTGACATGGGTAGGCTGATTGCAGGTCATGTCTCCTAGGGTTCGCTGGTGTCTCTGCCATGGCTTACTGTGACTGGGAAACTTGCAAGTTCTACCCTGGAGCTCATGGTTTCTGCAGGGTTCAACTATATCTGAGCCACTTGCTAGTTCCACACTGTTGCTATAATGTAGGCCTATTGGTCTATCTGGGCTCACCTTACTCACCCAGGCTACATGTTTGATGATCAGTTCCACTGCTTGCTGGGGTTTCCCCTTCCTGCAGTGTTACTTCTAGTGTATGCCATAATCATCTCCCCACCCCTCACTTTAGTAGCTATTGACTTTTGACTGCAGCATTTTAGCTGTGAGTATGTGGTAGAGATGAGCCCAGCATTTCCTGTCACTATCTTGTCATCATCTTTTCCATTTTTAAATTTGGATTTTTTTTTCTGTCTCTGAACTACATGACATCCTTGTATATTTTGGACACTAATCCTTTATAGCTATATAACCTGCAAATCAAAAAATATCAAATTATCTGGAATTGTAAAATCTAGTACATTAAATGAAAAGTGCAGTAGGGAGTATCATGATCAATAATGATCAGGCATGGGAAGGCAAAAAAATAAATCTGAAAATTCAAACACAAGAATCTGCTAAGATGTCTTGTAGGGTGAGGCTTGAGTAACCATTATTGGATATACTCGTGATGTTAATTTTCATGGGATGATATGGGTATAAACAAGTATGTTAAGGACTCAGAAATCAGCATGAAAAATAAAGGAACAGAAATAGACCCCCTTTCTAAGGGGCAATGCATGGAGGTTGGAGAAAAGACAGTGTCTTTATTTGATCTTAGTCAAAAAGACTGAGAAGCAATAAGAAGACAGTGTCTTGATAAGGACTTATGATCAGGAAGTCCTTCATAATAAAGGCAATTTCACTTGAAATTAGCCAGTTAGAGAAAAGGAAAAAGGAATGAGAAAGAGAAAAAAGTTTACAAGATTGATGGGATATCATAAAGACCGCCAATATATCCATTATGGGAATAATTGAAGAAAAATGTTTAAAAGTGGCAGAAAATTTATTTAAGGAAATAATAGTTGAAAACTTCCCAAATATGGGGAATATACTGATATTGACAACCAGATATATGAAGCTCAAAGGTCCCCAAAAAGATATAAATTAAGTCACATTATTATCCAACTGTCAAGAATCAAAGATAAACAAAAGTTGGGTGACATTCCTCCTCCTCCTCAGATTCTTGGATCTACATACATTTATATCTTAATATGTCCACTGTTTCAGGGAACATTAGCAAATACTTCTCTTTGTTCAGTCTGAATCCTGTTCTCTGTTTGACCTTTCTCAGGAAAATTTAAATATATTAAACTGTCTAGTCTTTAAAAAAAAAAGAAAGAAAAGAAAATTTCCTGACCATAAGTCTTTATCAAGGCATTGTCTTCTCTCTTACCCTTACACATAACCCCTTCAGAAGAGGAATCTATTTCTAATTCTTTATTTTGCATCCAATTGTTGATGCCTCAACATAATCATTTATGCCCATACCACTCCATGAACATTAGCATCATAGCCAGTATACCCAATAATGACTATTCCAGCCTCAGCCTAACAGACTTCTTAGCAGATTCTAAGTAGTTGAGTACCCCTTCCTACACACTACTCTAATTCCTTGGTTTCTATCAGTTAAAGTTGTTGCCTCAATTGCTTTTTTTAATATATATAATGTATATTCCAAATTAATAATGTAGCATGGTTCCATTTCCCCCACATCCTTGCCAACATTAGTTTCTGGACATTTTTTTATTCTTTTTTTAAATTTTTAATTAATATATGTATATATTTCACATTATTGTAATCCTTGGGGGTCACCCACCACCTTCCCTCCCTGACTGTTCCAGTTTGTCCCCCCCACCAGTTGTGTACTTTCATTTGGTTGTCCATACATTAGTGAATTAGTGAAACCATTTGGTTTCTCTCTTTTTTGTTCTGACTTGTTTCTGTCAACATGATTTCTTCTCAGTACATCCATTTTACCATAAAATCATCAAAGTTGTCATTTTTAATTGATGGGTAATATTCCATTATGTATATATACCACATCTTTTTCATCTAGTCATCTGTCTTGGGGCATTTGGGTTGCTTCTATGTCCTTGCAATTATAAATAGTGCTGCAGTAAACATCCGGTTACAGGTGTCCCTTTGTACAAGCATTGATGTCTCCTTTGGGTGGATTCCCAGAAGAGAAATAGCTGGGTCAAATGGTTGTTCCATTTTCATTAATTTGAGGGTTCTCCACACAGCTTTCCATAGTGGCTGAACCAGTTTACATTTCCACCAGCAATGTAAGAGTGCTCACAAATTCATGAAGTGTTCCATAATTTTAAAAATGAAGGAAAACATAATAAACAGATGGGACTACATAAAAATAAAAAGCTTCTGCACAGCAAAAGAGACAACAGAGAAAACAAAAAGAAATCCAACTGAGTAGGAAAAAGATTTTGCCCTTCATACAAGTGATAAGGGTCTGATAACAAAATACGCAAAGAACTCACACAACTTAACAAAAACAAAGAAAAAATCCAGTTAAAAAATGGGGAGAACTAAAAAGAAACTTCTCCAAAGAGGAAATACAAATGGCCAACAGGCACATGAAAAAATGTTTAATGACACTAGCAATCAGGGAAACGCAAATCAAAACCACAATGAGATACCACCTTACACCAGTAAGAATGGCCCACATTCAAGAAACAGGCAACAAGGGCTGTTGTGGTTGTGTTTCCTCAATTGTTTATTATCTTTACTGATTCTTACTTTAATATTATTATTAAATATATTAATATTTAATATTTAATATTAGACATTTGCATGCCCATTTCCCTCAAGATTCATACCTGGATCCTCCCATTTTTTCATTCTTGATATTTTTGTAGGTTTCCTTATTGATTCCAAATAATTTTTTACCACCCCTATGATGATGACTTCCAAGTCCTTTTCTAATCCATAAACCTGCTTGTTGAGTGAGTACATGAATATGTTACCAGCACCTCGGATTTATGATGGTTTCACCTAAAGTTGGAATTTCTAACTGAAATTTCATTCTTCTCCATTTTCTCTATTTTACTGAATGACACTTTCATCTGCAGTTTCTTAAGTCAGAAATGTAGCAATTATTTCTGTCAAATTCTTTTCAATACTTCCAATAGCTAGTCAATTATCAAGTACTATTAAATCTCTCAAATATCTCTAAAATCTGTAATGATTCTCTACATTCTGCAGGAAACTCCTAAATGTTTCCTTGTATATATATCCTTGACCCACTCTAAATCATTTTTGACCTAGAGCTCTAAAAGTGACCTATTCTAAAAGTAGTAATGAATCATACCATATTCTGTCATCCACTTCCCAGTGAAATTTAAGTACAATCCACAATAATTAAAAGGCTCTACAAGGTCCTGGATTGTATAAAACTTTTTTGATTTAAAACAATTTTCAACTCATATTCCAAGCTTTAGTCACATTGAACTTGCTTCAATTTAAGAAAATACTATTTCCCAGTAAGTGCTATGCTTTTCTGTCAGTCTAGGATAATGGTTCTCAATCAGGGTGATCCCTTACTACCCTAAGGATATTTTGTTATTATAACTGGGTGGTGAGATATTATATCTAATGGGAAGCGGTCATCAATATTATGAAACTTTCAACAAGCACATAAGAATTTACCATTACAAAGAAATAATAAGCCCTAAATATCAACAATGCTAAGACCGAGAAACACTGTTCTAGACGTCTTTTATTTCTATTTTATCCAATATGCTGTTTCAACTTAGATGGTCTACCTTCAGACATCTTCCCTGATTTCTGCCCTGATCTGATATATGCTTGCCATATATATTTTTGACTTTTGTAGATTTACTATAATTTAGAACTAGGTACTTATTCAATTAACTCAATTAATTTCTGTGAAGTTGTGAAGTATTTTCAACATAATATCCTCATCACTTAGGTAGAAAAAATATTTATGTAAAGAGTAAATTATATGTTGAATAAAAAAAAAACTATTATCTAAAGAAAATATAATGTTAGACTTAGAACACTATACAGTGCTGTGTGCCATTTGCAAACCAGAAGGGTCACTCCAGATGAGATAAGGAAAACCTCTCTGTTAACCATCCCTAGAAAACTTGGGACTGACTTACTGAAATGACCTTCTGAGACCACACTGGCGCCATTGGCTTTCTTAATCAGAGATAGCGACCACCTGCCTAACTCCCCCTTCCTCATTTACTTTTAGAATTTAGAATGTTGTCTCTCAGGTTTGTTTGTCTTCTTTGGAATTCAACAGGCCCTCACCCTTTATCCCTATATATATATACCCCTTTCTTTTGTTAATAAAGTTGTCTCATGGTTCATACTTTCATCTGACCCCCAGTTGTGACTGGGCAATCTCTTCTCATCATTCATTTCTCGTACCTTGCATCTGGCAGCCTACAATATAGGATTTCTTGGTTTTGGCATAAATCTGATGTGTCCCATAGCAGGTTCCTAAACTTTCCTTTGGTCTCATTTTAAAATATATAATAAAATACTGAGAAATAGTGATTACTATTACACAGATTTTTATGAAGATTAAATATTCTCAAAAATCTGAAATATTTTGCATGACCACTAAATATAGCTTGAAGAGGGTATTGATATTAAAAAGTTTTAGGAATTAACATGAAACAAAAGACATAAATATATATATGTATATATCTTTCAACTTAAAATTTTCACTTATAGAAATTTGTGACAAGATAAAAAATATTTATTTATGTGGCTCTTCATAATTATTGAAATAAAACAATGGAAATTGTATGTATTAGATAAGATATATATATAAAATTTGTTGAATGTAACAAATAATTTGCAAAATCAGCACATAATTATATATATATATATTAGACATACACACATGGGCACATAGAAAGTAATAAAAAAACAGGCAGTACGTATCTTAAATATGTGCTTATAATAATTTTAACTTTCTTTTAAGTTTCTGTTTCCTAAATTTTCTATGAAGTCTATGTAGAAAACCAGTAATGAATAATGACTTCTAAAAAAAAAAAAAAATGAGACAAAGTACTTCTTAGATGTAAATGAATCATAAGAAATTGTTGTACTAAAAAGAATAAAATATAATCCTTGCTTTTTAGATCTTTTTCAAATTAATTACAAATAGAAAATACTTATCTATATAACTATTAGATAAGGAAGAAAGAGCAAGATACATCATGATCAGGCACTTTAATGAGCCTTATTATCTCAGGCATTTCATGAATTAATTCATGAAATTTGCAAAATAACCCCATTAGAGGTTGGTAAGCAATACTTGGTGAATGAAGAATCTGAAGTACCTGGAGATGAAATAAATTGCAAGATATATAAGAAATTATATAAGAAAAAAATGTACAAATGAACATTTAATTTTTTTTATCTGTAACGTTTTCTGTAACATAACAATGTTTACCTCACTGACTATATGATTTAGGGGAATAAGTTCACTTCTCCTCAGATGTGTATGCAGTGCTACAGTCACATCAAGGTACCCATAACCCTTTATCTTTGTTCCCTATCCACATGCTCTCCATGTAGTAGTCCCAAATTCTACAGTCATTTAGAAATCAAATCTGAATTAAACTCTTTCAAGTTTTGAAACTTAGGCACTTAAAAAAGAGTCTGAATCAAGTGAGAAACCAAGGAAGAGGTAATTACTTCACAGTGGAAGTCAGAAGGAAGAATATATAGAGAAGTTAACCTTTCAGCTACTCTGGAGGGTCACTAGAATTTTAATGACTAAATTGAAGGAGAAGGAATGAGGGAAAACATTTCTTGCTAAGTAAATACTATAAAAAAGGGAAAGGTAAGTGGACAGTTCATGGAATTTGAGGACCTTCAAATCTACCAGATGACAATGAATTTATCTTATCAGTGAAAGTACTTGAATACTTGAAATTGATTTGGTAGGACTTGAAGAGGAACAGTAACAAAAGTGAGATCATAGGACTAGAAAATCAATAGTATCATGACACGTAAGAAATAAGATTGTACTATGTTGTTGGGAACAGAATAACTTAGAAATAGGAAGATCTTGGAAAACCCCGATCAGATTCTGGCCCAGATAAAGGAAATTAGTTGTCCAAAGTCTTAAAACTTGATTAGAGTCTAGGTCTCAAGTTCTATTCTTATCTCTGCTCTGTTCCAAGAAAAGGCAGCACCAGTGTGTTTTCCTAATAACTCTCAAAAGCTGCTATTCCAATCAGAATTTTACACCAATAGTTACTGAGGCTCAAAGAAATTAACCAGTTTATACAATATTAGCCCAAAAGACTTCTCACTCAAGAATCCATGACCTACTTATGAATAGAGATATTGCCTTATTTTGCTATTATTTCTATAGTATTTTGTAAAAGGCCCATAGATTGATGGATAACTAGCATCAATCAATCATCAGCTACCATTTACTTTTCTTGATAAATATCATATGTATACACTGATATTTTATGGTAATAGAATGTTGAAGGATTACAACAGGGAAAATAACTAAGAACAATATAAATTTACCCCTTCGCTATATACTGATTCTAAACATTTTTGCTAAGAGGTTTACCTTGATTACAAAACACTAGTTGCCATTAAAAAATTAAACTCTTTGGATTTTAAAGTCATATTTCACACCAAAGATACAAATTTAGCTAACCAATCTCTTTGTCAAGGAATACATAGTTAATTTAAACTACTAAATGTACTTTAAGTCTAAAATATGATTGGACTAAAGTTCATAAATGTGTTGAGTTTCTTCTAGCAAATTTCACACACACACAGAATTCAAAGGTAGCCACATATGGAGCTGGTAACTTCCTCTCAATTTATCAAACAATTCTTACTAATTTGGGCAAGGGATGTCTACCTGTTAGTAAAGAGGGGACTAATGCAATAAGCTTGTTAGGGATAATGATTTATCTCATGTATGCAAAAAAAGTACAAGAAGCAATTTATTAAAATACAAGTTTTTGTTAGCAAAACTTTTTGCATCTCTTGAAGTAACTGAAAAATAAACATATTCAAGATGATTGTTGTCTGTAAGGGGTATAGACAAACAGATTGAAATGTCCTTTATGTTCAAAGGGAGATAAATTAGGAAGCACACGAGATAAAAAAAATGCAATATCTACAAATAATGCAAATTCAATAAATCTGTATTCAAATACAAAATTAAGTTGGAAATGATCTTAGACAACTTAGATAAAATATCCTAAACAAACAAACAAAAGGACAAATCAAACTTAAATTTGTTAAAAACTAACAAACTCAGCAAAACTGAAGCATAGAGCAAGGGAGGGGGAAAGAGCTAAAATCAGGGGAGGGATGAGTACAAAAGATTACGAAGATGGTTCACAGGTGACAAGGTGGTGGGAGACAATGATGTAAAATTTATGCATAAGTGTGCAATCAATTAAAAATATATAAATAAATAAAAGAAAAGGAAATATCCTTAAAACTGGTATGCACAGTATGAAGATACCATAATAAGAAAACAATTCAAATCACAAAGCTGAATATATAAATGGACAATGGTCAGTGTATAAACATAGATCTTAGACCCACAAGTTGTCCCATATGGCCCAAACTGTCAATCACTACTAGCTTCCTTAAATTTTGTCCCCACTTCCAACTCAGGGCAAGAAAAAGTCAGCTGTTCATCTGAAACAAATCACATGGCTAGCAATCACTTCTACTTGACCTATCTGCCATTTCCCTAATGCCAACATTCTCTAGTCAGCAGATCTGAAACTGTCCCTTTGTTTCATTGTAGGTCCATGGGGAAACAGTTTCTCAGACATTCTTTTTCTCTGACCTTCTAGCACAGATGGCCTTATAGATAACATGTAGCCTTGAGATGTAGTTTGATATGCAGAAAGCAGTAAATAGTAATGTAACCTTGATATATAGTTTACATATGTAAAACATATTCTGTAAATTAGGAGGACTAAATGTGGCCTATGCTAGCTTTTTCTATAAAACATATAAAAAGTAATAGAGCTCCTCTTGGGGAAGGAGGAGCATGTCTCACAGCCATTCACTGACCTCTCAGTGACCATTCATGGGACACGGAGACACTGCTGTGGCTGGAGCCCAGGGGGGCTGCCACTTCTGGACACTGCCACTATTGCTATCTGTGTATCTCCTGCTGCCTCACAATAAAGACTTGTCCCTGGTCCCACATATGTTTCTTTTTCTTTTTTTTTTTTTTTTACTTATTTCCTCTTGTAGAGAACAGGGTAATTTTTAGCCAAGGTCCTAGATCTTCAATGCAGCATTTCCAAATCTGTACCTACTTCTGAGTTTCATTAAATATAAATAATGACAACTGATTCTCTTGCTATATAGTAGATTCTGAATAAACACCTGTAGTGTAAATGATTTCTTTAGACACTTTCTCTCCATTTGCCTGTTCAACCAGCACCTATGGTAATGGGCTCTCCCCATGATTGTGCATGCCTGGGCCCAGTGGATATGTGCATGCATGAATGAGCTCACCTGAGCCCAATGGGTGTGTGCATGTGTGAATGGGCTCACCTGAGCATAGCTAGAGGAGATAAAAGGGTGGTGTCACCCTGGGGGAAAGGGAGAAGGAAAAAGAGAGGAGAAACTTGAGTGGTTATTTCTCCACTGTTTACTATTCAAAATCCTATAAAGATTATTCCAAGGGCTCTGACATTGTTTTGCTGCTAGAGATGATGATGAACCTCCGAGGACTGAGATGGTTACCCACACTATCTTCTACTTATTCTCATTTGGATGCTCGTTATTACACAATTATCTGTAGAAAGTGGGGATAAGTTTTATGGAAGACGACCAGTTGTTCCAATTTGCAGTGTCAGTGCTGGACAAAATTCCTTGTCACAATGTAACTAATAACACATTCCTTTATTCTAAAGAATGTCCTTTTTTTGAAGGTTAAATTACATGGATACCCTGAACTTAAGCAGACTGTTCATTAGACAGAGGAATTTACAGACAAATTAGTACAAAATAATTTGACCTAGGAAAATGGCAGGTGATGATGAACACTGAACTGAGCTACTAGTTAACTTAGTCTGTTATCATAAAACCCACTGTGAAATTAGGGAGAGATTATGTCCTACTTACTGTATCTGGTTTTATTTGATGGGAGTTCCAGCTTTAGTAAACAGAGATTTTAAGAGGTGTCCTCTTTTCCCCTGGAGGCATGATGCAAGCGTTGCCATGGCAGAAACTTCTCCCACGCTGCTGCAAAACCTTCCCATAGCAGACTAACTTCTGTTCTGCTCTGTTTCCACTATCCTTGCTCTCTTTCTTTGCTACATAGTAAGGCATGCCAAATCTGGATTTCAGGGTGTGTCTTTCACTTCATCTTCTTTTCCTTTAAGTTAATTTCCTGCCTGTTTTTCTGCAACCTAAGGTGCACTCCAAGGGTGAACCCTGGTGGCAGGGATATAGAAAAATGTGTACAGGCGATATGACCCAAAAAGGCAAGGGATAGTCTGGTATAAGACAGTTGAAAGTAATCCTTCAATTTTTTTTTCAAAAAATCTTTTTACAAATGAAAATATGAACCTTTGTAACTTACCTACCCAGCTTATAAAAATATATGACTTCCCCGTGAAGAATGGCACATTTGGGAGTAGAGCAATGTAATCTCAAGTCAGAAACATCCAGGTTTAAATCAGTAAGGTCCATAGCAGTGGAGATGATTTGTTTGCACCCACCACTCTAAATCAAGTAGGAAAATTAAATGGTACAAAATGTATTTTTGTTTCCTAAATTCGTCATAATGTACCATTCAATAGCACTATAACAATGGCAAGGTATCTCTTTGTCCTGCACCCGGTGCCCTCATGTGTAAGTAAAGCAAAGATACTTTATGGATTTCTGTCCATTTAAATGAAGTAGGGTATGGAAAATATCTAGCAGATGACTGACATGTAGACCATAGTTGATAGCTACCACTGTTGCTCTTGTTTCTGTTGTGGTTACTCAAAAAGTCATGTTTAGGGTGGTCATGCTGAAGAACTCTCTGAGCAAGCAACAAATGCTTCCAACAATATATCTGATTATTTATACTTGGATGGATCTCAAATTAGACTACAACCTGATTAACTGTCATTCACATTCATGCATTTTTAAAGCTTGGAGCATCTGCACTGTGCTAAGAATATACTTGATCTCTGTTAGATTCTTCTTTCAATGTTCTAACAACTCCACATTATGAGAAGATTAATATATAAAATTCTTTGGCTGTCTGTGGGTGTTGCCTGCTTCCAAGGCCTCGTCAGAGCAAATATGGCTATTTAAGTCTTATTACTAGAAAATTGAAATAAGGATTTTTTGAAAATAGATATAACACAGATCTCCTGTACTTATACAGTGACTAAAATCATGATTGACAAACAGACTTCCTGAAAGAGGGAGGCTATTTTAATATATTTATGGATATATGTATGTACACTATTAATACTTATAAATACCTGCATGCATTCATTAGCAAAGATTTATGGGGCACCTATTGTTATTTGTTCTAGATATTATAGTAGCACTAAGTACATAAAATGAAAAAAAATTCCTTTATGAAGTTACTTTCTTTGTTTTCTCTTATTTTCATATACATATATATATATAAAATACACTCAGACAGACACACCCATGACCCCACAGTCATATGCCTCATATGTATATGTGTGCATATGTATGTCTGTATAGTGCATATGTGGATGTGTTTTTGCATAGAGAATACTTAACAAATATACCCCCAAATCTAGATATATATATAGCATGAATTCTTAGAAGACATCTTTTTTTTTTGGAAAAAACTCAATTGAATGTTGCCAAAAGAGAGTTAGTATTTAGTAACCAGAGTATTACTTCCCTGTGTGCTTAATTATTTAATTCTATTTTTATCTTGCCTTATTACAGATAGTATCCAAGGTAGATGCTACCAGAAGACAGTGAACTTTCCATGTCTGTTTGGGCAGAGAAGGCTGAAGGACAGCTCATTCATGAATATGGCTCTCTGATCAGCAAGTCTTTGCATAAATATGCCTGTATTAAAGTTTTCATGCAGTATTTGAAAACAACTAATACATTAAAATTATGCTTCTACTTATCAGGCAAGCTTCCATTACTATGAAACACTATAAGTAAAACTAACCATAATAGTAATATCATACTTATTATTTTTTATTGCTTTAAATAATGATCAGGACTCAGTTTTTATGGAATCATATAGAAGCATGACTTTCAAATATATACATATGTGTGTGTAATATTTATAATGGTCTGTGATTTTTTCAGTTTGCATAAGAAACTAAAACACATACAAAAATATGTTATTTATTTTTAAAAAAATGCAAAAATATGTTACTTATTTTAAAGAATCATAAATATGTGCAGATCATTCTGAAATGTATATAGACACTAAATCAATATATATTTATGGACATCCACTTTTATTTTGCTTGCCTTTAAACTTCATGAATTAAGTATTACTACTCTGTCTTTGGAAAATACTTGACTGAGCATCACTTACTGGAAAACTGGCCATTGAAGGCATGAATTTAGGAAACTGCATAATTATAAATTTTCTCTTGAGTGTTCCTTGACCATAGGTGGTAACCTTAAAAAGCTTGTAACGTGTCCTTTTGGAATAAACAATTTAAAAATTAAATGCTTTTACTCTTCTCTCAGGGTAGCAGTCCAATTATGCTTACTTCTTCCCCAATGTACTTTTTATCAGCCATTAAGTATCCAGAAAAATCTAAGAGGCAAAATGCATCACCATCTCTAATGGACCCATTAGCATGACCTTTTTCTTGGTCCTTAAGACTAAATTCAGAACTTCATTTAAATCTAAATTTCACCAAGAGTTAAGTGCTGGAGTATAATGTAAAAAGGACTGCACACAAAGTCAGAGATTTGTGACTAAGCCTCTATCTTCAATTTGCTCAGATGTAAAATAAATAATGGAGGTCATGAGACAGAGATGAAAAAGAGACAAGAAAAAATTTAAGGTCCTTATCAAACACAAGATTTATGTTTATATATTAATAGTCCCAGAGTCACATGGCTGAAAGAACACATTGACAATTACATAATCTATCCCTGCTACCTAAAACCAATTAAGAACTAAAGGTAATTTTCTCACTTGCCTTTACAATCTATTTTCAAGTCAATCGTCTCCAAGGTCCTCTAGGAATTGAATCTTCTTACCATCTCTAACTTTATTTCCCACCAGTCTCTCAAAGTGCTTTCACAAAGTTCTAGGAGATTAATCTCCTCATTTTATTCATTCCAAGTGTAAATTGGGTTTCATAAAACTTTTCCCACCTTTTCATTCCAATATTACTTACCTTACTTCAAAGTATCATTCTTTACATAAACAATTATGATATACTGCCCTTTCTGGCTATAGTCTCACATAGCCTTCTATATATATTGACTCTAGTAATTTCTTCAAAGAAACAAATCTGTTCATTTTTTTTTCTGAGATGGAGTTTGAAGAGATTCTACACTTCTCTGTCATCTGTTGATAAGAAATAAATGTTTTCTGGGTCTGATTATTCCTCTCCCTGCCCCAGTATTTTTCTAGACAATCTTTTGTTAAGTACATGATTCCACATTTATACTATAGTTTACCATGTGTCTCTCTCTTTCTCTAAGTCTTCCCTCCTTTTATTTTACATATTGTAATGGACAGGTTTATCAGGAAAAGCAAAAAGGATATTTGTGAAGAAACAAGCAGATAGAAAGAATTGTTGCTATCGCTTTGAAGGAAACAGATTTGTAAGGAGAAACACCTGCAAAGTCACAGGTGGGTAGGAAAGCTGCTTCCTTCCTTTTTTATACCTGGCCCACTCCTGTTCATTTTACCCCCACTGTGCAATACTGGGGGACATTTTGGATGTTAGCTAAAAATAACAGGCTATTTATGTTGTGAAACCTAATTTAAACCTCACCTCATCCATATTTTAGCACTGAGACCATGAACAATTTATTTGATCTTTCTGAATATTATTTACTTCCTCAATATAACAGAAATAATCCCCTAATTGTCAGGGTAGTTGTGAATTGATAATAAAAATTCAATACCTATCATGTGATAGGCATTATTTCCCTAATTATGCTCCATTCTTACTTAGTTTTCACATTATCTGTTTAGAATATAAAGCTAATCAAATCACTTATTTTATTTAAGTCCTTGATGGTTCTATTTTTCTAGAGTATAAGAATCTCCCTTGTTTTCCAATAAGACTTATTTCTCACCACTGTTTTTCCTCATAGCTATGCTTCAGCTAACTAAATATTCAAGTTCTTCACTTCTACCAATGTCTTTCTTACCTCTGGGTCTTTGCCTATGCTGTTTCCTCTTCCATAAATTCTTTCATCCAATCTCTTCTCTTATGTATCTTGCATTAACTATAAATACTTTCCTTCCTTTCTGTTTGATTTTATTGCTCTTCTCTTTCTGTAAGGGCTAAGATCTACATTGGTTTTAATCATTGTGAATCTCTAGTGTCCTACAACGCTCTATATATACTATTCTTATCCCTTCTAGAAACCTACATACTCTATTCCTACCTCTTTTCTAAGAATTATCTCAAGCCTCCTCTGACCCCTTCCTGCCATCCTGCTCAAATTTACTTTTATTATCTTGGTGTTTTTATCAGCTGGGCCACAATGAAATCTCTCTCTCATGATGAAATAATAATAATGATTTCAAAGAATTAGAGATCAAACAACACTAGTCAGGGGAATAATTCCTATTGGAGAAAAATCTGTAATGTGGACATTGAAGAGTAAAATCAAGCGAGTAGAGAATTTTCAACCATGGTAATTAGGACAAAGAATGGTGATTCCTTTATTAATTCAATAAATCTTTAGTAAGTACCTATTCTATGCAAACCAGCAGCATCCATGTACTAGATTTGGGGAAGTGGTAAAATTTATTGTAAAATTTATGAGGAAGAAATAAGATTGGACCGATTTGGGTGGAACCTGATTATAGGTTACATGCTGATCACACATTAGTGTAGTTGCATTTCTAGCACTGGGACTTGAACTTGACTCTTGCAAAGATTCATTTATTTATCTCATTTACTGTTTTCCCATTAGACTACTAGCTCCAGTGAACTGAAGTGTCTATATTTTGGTCTGTTCTATTCACTATTTTACTTTTTGATTTATTATATTTCAAGTATTGGAAATACTATAAGTATCTTATCAAGTACATTATTAAATACAGAGTAAACAATATATACTAGGCACTGAGAAAATCTGTCTTACTGCAAACAAATATATTAGTTGATATGGTTGCCTTCTTCACTAGACAAGTGTTGGTAAACATTTTCTGCATAGAATCAGTTAGTAAATATTTTCACTTTTGCTGGTCGAATGAAGGGTTATAACTATTCAACTCTGCTATTAAAGCTCTACACATTAATAGATAGTAAATAAATAAATAAACATGACTATTTCAATGAAATTTTAAAAAATAATTCTTTGTAATCTTTTATTGAGTTAACATAGGTTACCTCAATACATTGTTATTTGTGTTTTATAAATAGAAAATTATTTCTTCTAGTCTTGTTACCATAGCACTGTTACCATCAAAGTACCTGTAGTCCACCACCATAGTCCATTCCTCTCTCCCTGCTTTGATCCTTCCCACAGAATGTCTTAATTCTATAGTCTGCTTCAAGGGCTAGTTTTTGAGTTTGATCTTATCTGACTTTTTGTCTGCTTTCTCTATATTTCACATGTGACAATATCTAGACTTTCTCCTTTTGACTAATGCTGCTTAATTCCTTCCAACTCCATGTTGTCACAAATGATATGAGTTGTTTTGATTGCTAAGTAAGATTCCATTGTGTATATAAATATATAGTACCTTCTTGAGTCACTCAGCTGTGTTTGGGCTCCTGGGTTGTTTCTATAGTTTTGGTTGCAATAAACATAGGTATGCATGTTTCCCTTTGAAATAGTATATTTTTACCCTTTGGGTAGTTACCTAGATGTGAAATTGCTAGATTATATAGTAGATCCATTTTTAATATTTGGAGAAACCTCCATACTGCTTCCCATGGGTCAAACCTGTCTATAGTCCCACCAATAGTGTAAAAAGAGTTCTTTGTTACCCACATCCTTGTACTTATTATTTCTTAATATGCGTCATTTCAATAAAATTTTGTTTACAAAAAAAAGTAACAGGTTAGATTTGACTTATGGGCCATAGTTTGCTGACACTTTTACTAGGGTATAAACTCCTTGTTGGAATGAAATTACTCATTTTGCTTTGTAGTATCTTCCCCAATATCTGGCATATAACAAATGCTCAATAATAATACCTTTGAGTGCTTACTCTGTGCTAATTATTGAAACACTTAGCACACACTAAAACATTTAATCTTGATAAAATATTTTGGTATTATTATTCTTATATTACAGATGATAAAACTTTGCTCAGGCAGGTTATATAACGGTCCAAGGTTACATGGCTGGTAAGTGGAAGAGCAGGGATTTTGAAATTGGATGCAAGAGTCTATACTCCATTACAACACTACATTAGACCTCTCTTTAAATAAGCATAAATTAATTTGACAGTCACAAATAGAAGATTTTAGAATGCACACAATGGAGCAGTATGTCTCAAAGTTTGTAAGGAGCAGAACACTCAGAGCTAAAACTATTGGTATAATCTAATTTTATGAGCCAGATTCAACAACATTACCAAAAGAGAACAAGATTGTAATATATGTGAACAAAAAGAATCACAGATACAAATATTCCCTGCTTTCCCTACAAATAAAGCTGCCAAACGAACTTGTTTCTGGAGTGTGTGAACATTCTCTACTTCTATATTTATTTGGTTGTCTGCCAGTACTCTACTAGTTCACAGAAGTCCCACGTACCAAAGATTTAAGAAATATTAATTTTGAAAAGTACAAATGAATACAGTATATACGTTAGTTTATTTTTGGTTTTCTAGTTGGTAAAGACATTATTTTAGCTTGCTGAGAACACATAGTGGGAAATCTGAAATTAACTTTTGAGGTTCTGAAAATACATGGCAAGAGAAGGTTAAACAGGGAATGGAAGGCACTGCATGTTCCCTGAGCAGAGAGGCCTGTAGGAAAAACCTCACCACCCACAGTTAGGCATCTGCCTGTGACTAAGGGCCACAGGCGACTCTCTATGCCACATGTCACTACTTATCTTTATGGTTATGCCTATTATACTTAGTAAATTATTTTTAAATCCAAGACACTTTACTTGAGGTCTCTTTGACCCTAGTAAAAAATCACAAACAGAGCAAAAAGCTGAATAATGTTTCTGAAAGTCAATATAGGTGGATATTTGTATATACAACTTATATAGGAATGTTTTCAACAGAGGGAGGCAATTCCAAATGGGAAAAAAAAAAAGAAAACGCTCACTTTGGGGGAATCTATCTTAACTATTACATTGATATTTCTGCCTTATTTATGCAAAACAGATTGGGAATTATTTTTAGTTCTACCACTAAGAAACAAAACAGCTCACATGCATGCAATTCAATTAACCACCACATTCCTTTGTCTTTTCTCTGTACCATGATGAGTTTTGACCAATTTTACAAACTCAGCCTGTCATACTTTTGCATTTGTCTCACTTTCTCTAGGGCACAATTTTAGTTTTCTGTGTTTCTCTTGTTTCTAAGGTGACATATAGTAATCTTGGTTGGCCTTTTGCTACTTGAGGTACTATAGACATAGCAAAGGAGGAAACATAACTCTGAGAATCATAAATTCTTTGTCTGAAAGTGACTTTATATCACAATATGTTCAAATAATAATTAAGATAATGAGGCTACATAACCAACACACAGCGATAGAAAACTTGCTACCATACAGAGCAATTCTAAAATAGTAAAAATAAACTTAAGATTTTTTTTCTGCAAACTTAAAAGGCAATTTTCTTAGAAAGGTAAACCCTACAATCAGTTTCATTTCAAATCAGAGGCTCAAGAAGACAAAGGATCTTTAGAAACTTAAGTTCAGGTACTTATTTTACCATTTCAAATACAATAATAATCAACATATACCAGTTGTCTAATATATGACAAGCATGATCAAAAGCTCTTTATATGAATTAACCAATTTTTACTGTCAACCACAATGGGGGATAGAATTATGATTTGCAATTTACAGTTTAAGAACATGAAGACAGAAAGATTAAACATTTGTTCAAGTTCAGATAGAACAAGATTCATTCCCATCTTCCTAGTTTCTAATCTGTGCTCTTAAACATTACACAGGATTACCTCAATACTATATTACAGTCTCAATATATTTTTCTAAATCATTACATTAACACTAATTATAACTTTCTGGTTGTAAATTGCACTCATTTTCTTACCTCATTACATTTATTACCCTCTCTATATAATTTAATCTATGTCATACATGTTATTTGAGAATAAAGGAGCCAAGAATATATACTAGAGCAATAAAAACTCTTCAGTAAATGGGGCTAAGGAAGCTGGACAGTATTATACTAAATCATGAAAATAGACCACTATCTCCTAGTACACACTATTAAATTCAAGTAAATTCAAATACATACTATGAAATTCAAGTAAAAATGGATGAGAGATATGAGTGCAAAACTTGAAGTAACAAAAATATGTAGAAGTCAGACAAAACACTATACAAGATAAGTTACAAAGAAGTCTTCATGGATCCATCTCTAACAGCAAAGAAAACGAAAGAGAATTAAGCAAATGAACTACATTAAACTAAAAAAAAAAAACTTCTGTACAGCAAAATAAACCATCAACAAAACAATGAATACCTTATTGGATATGGAAAAATATTTGCTCACAATATATCTGATAAGGAACTATTCTCCAAGATCTACAAAGTACTCATACAACTCAACACAAAGAAAACAACCCAAACAAGAAATAGACAAAAAAGCAAAATAGATACTTTTTCAAAGAAGACATACCATTGGCTTACAGGCACACACAAAAATGCTCATCATCACTTACTATCAGAGAAATGCAAATAAAAGTTGTAATGAAATATAATCAAACATGTGTGAGAATGTCTCTCACCAAAAAGACCAGAAACAGCAAGTGCTGGCAAGGATGAAAGAAAGGCATTCTTTTACACAGGTGGTGGAAATGTGGATTGGTCCAGTCCCTATGAAAACAAGTATAGAAGTTCCTAAAATATTAAAGGGTGGCTCATCATACCACCCAGAAATTCCACTCCAAGGTATCTACCAGAAGAATATCAGAGTACCAGAAGAATATCAAAACGCTAAGTCAAAGGGAAGCATGCACTCCTATGTATCACTATTGGTATCACTATTTACAGTAGCCAAACAATGAAAAGTTCTCGTATACAGACAAGAGGAGAAGATGGATGGATGGATAGATGGATGGATGGATGGATGGATGGATGGATGGATGGATGGATGGATGTCAGAGGCTGCCAGCTGAGACAAGAGTGGACTCATGCTGTGAAATGAGGAAAACTTCATTTCACTATCTTATCTGACTTCAAAACACTGAAGACAGGACTAACATGACAGATGTCTGGAGAGCAAAGAGCAGCTTCTCCATTCTCCAATGCTTACCTTAAGAAGCATACCTTAAGAGTTACCAACAAATGTATGGGTAAATCCCCTGCCATCCATTATTTCACAGGAACTAATGTTTTACCCAAAAATTGATTGTAACTTAGCCAGCCATTAGTCTTCCTTAGTTAATTAGTTGTAAATCATTCTCGTGACCACCTTTTTCCCCCTTGCCTAAACCCTATAAAAAGCCTAGTAATTTAAATTAAAGTGGCTACCAGCCATGCTTCTGATAGCCCTCAGTCTTTTTGTCAATCTCTCTCGTTTGTCCTTTCTCACAACTCTGCACCCAGATCTTTACATATATATAAATATATATTTCATATATATATCTTACTGATGCTATGTATATGATATGCATGTATATATATGATATACATGCTATATATATGACATGCTTATGCAGTTATTAGGAATAACAAACTTGACATTTGTGGCAACATGAATTGAACTGGATGGTGTCACTTACATGTAGATTATATAAAGATACCAAACAAAGGAGTGGATAAAAGCAAGCTAACAAATCCTCAAAAGTTAATTATAGAACTGTGACAATCAAAATGGGTGGGGAAAAGGTAGTAACAAAATAGGAGGAAGGTAGTAACAGTAATAGAAAAAGGTAGTAACAATAATAGAAAAAGGTAGTAACAAAATAGGAGGAAGCACAAAAAGCTATGGGAAGGGACTGTGATCCTTGTGCTTTACTAAAACCATCTAAAGAGGGAAATTCATATTTAAAAATACAAATAAACCTAGGTTTATTCAATATAAATATCACATAATTAAATACATATAAATGAATTACAAATAAATAAAAATAAAGCAGTGATTTGCAGAATCAGAATTCTTTTTAATTGGGAAGTTGATTTAATTTTTATTTTGAAATCAATCAAAACAACAAAGAGTATGGCAGAAAGTTTCACTCCTACCTTTTTTTTAAAAAAAATTATTGTTTACAAATATATTAAGTCAGTATGGTACCGGATTAAAAACAGCAAACAGACCATTGGAACAGAACTGAAAGCCCAGAATTCAAAGGGAAAATAAAATCACATTGGAAGAAAATAGCCTCTTTAATATAAATGGTGCTGGGAAAACTGAACTGCTATATGCAAAAGAATGAATCAGTATTGTTATAGTCCACTTTTCAGTAATTTTTAAAGGGTAACTTTCAGCTTTATTCTCAGCTGATTTTCTTAGCCTTAAAAGGTAAAGGCCAACTCCTTTGAAATCTGACTCAAAAGGCCAACCTCCTCTTTGAAATTTTCCTTACCCTCTCAAAGTGGGTCATTCTCTTCTCTATACATCTAAGTTGCTGAATTCTTTCATACATTAAGTTGTTTACAAACTTATCCTCTCATCAAAAAAGGTCTTACCCATGCATCTTGACTGGCAGAAAGTTGATCTTCCAAAAGTAACTGAATGTACATTTTTTTAGTTATAAAATGTGTAAAGATTAGCAATGAATACCTAATTTTCTGCCTTTCACTGATGTCCTGGTTTGACTCCTGTTTGCATTTCTGGAAAGCCACATATTAGCAAGAGACACTATATTCCCTGGATTTTAGTTCCATAATTGCCTAGGCTAGGCCATGAACCCCAGATAGCATGCTTGTACTCAGGGACCAGTACAGTACAGCAGGCTTTGTAATGAGACTGAGCTAGGCTTCAGTCCCAATTAGAT
>PVHY01006720.1:0-72381 GCA_004024945.1 Uropsilus gracilis
AACAACAACAACAACAAAAAACCACACACACACTTACCATATATCGGAAAAGAACAACAGGCCAAACAACCAACAACTAAACATCAACTTAACCAAACAACAATTTGCAGAAAAATGGGAGGAGTGACTGAAGGGGGGATACAGAGGGGAAATATGGAGGGAGGAGGAAGGGGGATACAGAGGGGGGATATGGAGGGAGAAGGAGGGATCAATTAATTCACAACTGTGACAAATCAATAAAATGAATAAAAAAATGCTCAAAAGATAAAAAAAAAAATTTATGCCTTAACTACTAACCTTAACTACTAACTCTAGCTATATTACCCAGGGTATTTAGGTGTGTGATTAGAGATACCTCTATACTTATTCAGATCATAGGGGCACTGATGCCCATAAAGTGTAGTGGGTTGGAAGCAGGCGGTAGGGCACCGAATGGTCACCCAGTTTTCAGCACCAAGAGATCAACGGAGCAATGAGTGTTCAAGTTTCCTGCAGTGCAATGGGAATACAGTTGTGCAGTGGGAATCCACTCTGCCATCTTCATCTAGGCCAAGCACTTTGTCAAAATGTCTCAAGAAATTCTGTGCCAGTCTCAGCCTCTGGGTTATAACTGAATAACAGGTGTTGTTCTAGATGAAGTTTATAGTTGAGACAGGGTCACAAATCTATATTTGTTTTCTTTGCCTTGCCAGTGCAAAACCTTATTGTGAGGCTTTGCTTTTGTTGTTAAATTCAGATGCTTCAAACTCTAGTTTATTTGGCTGTTATCTCAGCTTTGACCCTGGTTGGAGGTAAAGTAGGTCTTGCCTATCACAGTCACAGGATGAATATACTAATAACCTTTTCTGTAGGAGATCTTGGTGATCCAATCTGTCCCACTCTGCCATTCTGTACTCCTACTATTTTTGTTTGGGAGCCATGGGCTAGAGCTGAAAATCACTGCCTGCTCCCTTATTTTGTAGTTCTCCTGTGGTAGACCTTGTCCTGTATGTACCCTGGCTCTGTGCACCTCCTTCTCCAATATGGTCCCTGGGTGTTTAAGTTCCCTTTGTGGGAGTGTGTTCTTGAGTTAACAATAGCAGAGGGATTATACAGTACTTGTTCCTCTTCTTACATTGTACTTCCCTGATATTATTCCAAACTCAGTTTAACTTCAGTTTTTCCTTTGTATTTCAATTCACCCTTGATTGCACAATAGTAAATTATTCATCACCTATGAGACATTGACTATGCTTGGTCAATGAGCAATTTTGTAATGTCTATGTGGAGAAGATAAGCCCAACCATATTGTCATTCTGAGGTCATATTACTTGACTCTTGATGCATATAATCTCTTAAGATGAGTCATCAGCCATAACTAGTTATTTAGTGGGTCCTCAGTGTGGGAGATTGGTATGTGAGAATGAATGTCGTGGCCAAATGTGGTGCCCATTGTCTTCTGAAACTGACTTGATTGTTTATCTTTCTATTGTTAATCTAGGTCAAGAATTTGAGGTCAAGGATTCTTCTTAATCTATAATGGAATTATGTCTGATAAACAAATTGTAATGTGAAAATATCTTAAGCTGAAAATCCATTTATTTACTACACCTCACTTATTGAACATCACAAGATAGCCTACTTTATCTTACATGTGCTTAAAATATTTACATTAATCTAGAATTGAGCAAAATCTAGCAAAAATTGTTTTCTAATAAAATATTAAATATATTCTATTCTTTATTAAATGCTGAGCTGAAGTTGAAACAGTATGATTTTTCCACTCACTATCTTTAGAGGAGCTTATATTTTACTGTCATTACACAGAGTCATGAGAATGTTATACAATATAGCTAACATGGGAAAGGTCAAAATTAAAAATTTGAAGTATAGCTTCTGCTAAGTGCATTTTTGCATTGTTGTGGAGTGGAAAATCATAAATCAAAACATTATGACTTGGGACAATCTTCATACTCAGTGCCCAGAATAGTATCTCTATAGAATAGAAACTCAATGAATAATTATTGATTCCCATTTGACTGATTTGACCTTGGACTCTGCCTTTTATTTCTTTTATCTGAGAAAGCATTAAAATGAAAAATGATTGGCATCAGAATCAAGTTGATGTTGGTAAATTAGTGATTAAGCAAATAAAGAATTTTTAATTCCTGATCCTCCTATAAGCACAATTTAGAATACTTGCAATTATTTCCAAGGAAGAATTAAATAATTGTGTGATACAAATAAGCTTAAAATAATTCTTTTGGTATCAAGTACATACAACTGCTTAATTGCTGGAGGGCTGCCTAAAATTTGTTTTCCAGTTTTCTAAAGTTGAGTAAGATGCCACCTAAAACTTGGGGATTGAAAGCTAATATTACCTTTCCTAATTCTTCATGTTGACTGGGCTTACTTGGAAGATGCTTTTACTGTACATATATTTGACTGGGGCTGTGATCACCTGAAAACTTGATTAGACTGAAATATCCAAAATGGCCTTTTAGCAGACTAGAGCCAGTCTGTTGACTGTGGGTCTTCATGTTCATACAAGCCTCTTCATATACAACATGGGCTTCATCCTATGCCGGCTCAGTTCCAATAGGAAGCATACAAGAGGATGGAAACAGAAAAGGCTGGATTCCTTTTTACCACATTGTTGATCTAAGGAGTCATAACCCAGATAAATTCAGAGGATGGGTTATAAACTGGAATGTCAATATGAGAGTAGCATGGATTTCTAAGGAGTCTCCATATTTGAATATTTACTACAGTTTGTCCTCTGGCCAACCCAATTCACATCCTTTTATGGGCAAAACCCTGCCCCTAAAATTAACATTATGGTTTCAGTTCACTATCCATCCAGGACATTATAAGCTAAATTAAGTTGAGGTTTGTATGGGGGTCTTGGGTACAGCTTTTCTGGTATGATTCCTTGGGCACAGAACCCTGTAAATTGAAAATACATCATCTGGTCTATACATAGCCTGCATATAATGTGAGAAAGGGGAAAATACAACTGAGATCCTACCAAGCATATATAGTTAGGCTTTTTTTTTTTTTTTTAAAGCAACTTCCACCTGATTCTAGTTCTGCTCTTAGAATGTGATTCTCTGTGGCTCTTGACCCAAGCTCCATCCCAAATCATCCTTAGGAGTTCTGTTAGTTGAGAAAATCTTGAGACACTGTTTTGAATTTTTCTGATGTCTTAGATAGATCTTATAGTTGAATTCATAGCTTGAACTTTACTGAGACCTCATGTTGATAGCAGAAATCTCAACTTAATCTTCACTTTAAGGTCATTTTGTCCATTGAGAACCTTTAATTGGGCCTTGACTTCTAAATTCTGCTACCAACCTGAACAGTCCTTTTTTTCTTGGTGTGGGATGGGGATGGTGGGGTGAGGGTGAGGGTGGGGGCCTGTGAAGAGGTAGTCATAGCTCTTTTTCTTTTTGGCAACTAACAAGAGATAGTTATCACTTTTACTGTTCTTCCTGGGTCATATATTTATTATTTAATCCTTTTATTTTACACATTAGTGCAGGCAAGACTGCCCAAGGTTTATAAGTGTTTTCCAACTTTGCACTTGCAGGCTATTTGGATTGCTTTCTCTTCAATCTCAACAACAAATTCCTCATTCTATGTTCCATTAGTGGTTTCTTTGAGACCCTTCTAGACCCTGCTTGCCACCCAGTATTTTTAAGTTTGTGTTACAACAATACCTCACTTCTAGATAGCAAATTTTATTTGTTATCTATTTCTTCAGACAAATCTTAGGCAAAAAAGTCATATAACTTAAGGCTTAAAACAGCAGTCATTTATTATCTCTCACATAATAATGGACACAGCTAAGTAGTTCTGTTCATGTGGTATCCATGAGAGTTAACTCATGGCTGCTGCCTGAAGACCTTAGTTCTCTCCCATATGGCCCATATGTGGCTGCTTGAGCGTCCCTGAGATTTAGTTTCTGAATCCTAAAAATGAATATTCTAAGAGAGAAGAGGCAGAAACTATTAGCTTAAGATCTGAGTTCCATGTTCACTTTATCAGACATAGTTTGTCAGTCAGATCAACCTAGATTCAAAGGGAGGGAAATAAAACTGTATCTGTCAGTGCAGAAATGGCAGTTGTACTTAGGCAGAGTAGATATGACAGCACGCTGTTCACCTTTGGTGACCACAAAGCTATGAAATTATGATTTTTTTCTTGTAATAAGTAAGTCCATTTGATTTGGTGCTACTTTTCTGCTTTGAATGAGAAAGACTTCACATTTCTAGAAAATTCCACTTTTTTTCCTTCTGGTTATCACTCAAATACTGATAATAATGGAAGTATATTAATACTTGCATCTAAGTCATTCATATTTTATTCTTTACCTATTGAAAATCCAATATATGGAAAATGTATTTAATGTTTCCTTTTTATGGGGCAGTAATTTGTAAAAAAATCAGAAAAATAAGAATTGAGGTATAAACTTATAATTTAACATAAACATTCTATGCAAATAGTTACCACAGCATTCTTTTTGTAAATGTTTTTCTACATTGTTATGAATTCCCCGGGTGATCATGATCTGGGTGACAGAGGATCCACGAGGAGTGACGCTCTCCCTAAATAGAGAAGTGTGAAAACACCACCTCATTCATTCATTCATAGTGTATTTTCTAGAAAAAAGACACATGCATATGAACACTCTATAAAAATTCAAATAGTTCAAAATGAAATAAAACAGGGCAAATCTCTGCTCATGCCTCATTCTCCAGAGACAATCATTGTCAACATTTTCTGGTGTCAAATCTTCTGAAGGTTGCCATTGGAATTAATGTTTTTTTAAACTGAGATATAATTACATATAACACTGTTAGTTTCAATTGTACAGCATAATTATTCCATATTTGTGTACACTGTGAAATGATCATTAAGTCTAGTTATATTATTTCTCCTTGTAATGGGGAGGAAAATCTAATATCTTTCTTTGCAATTTTCACATAAACAATATAGTAGTATTAGCATATCCCCATAATTTATTTATCTTTTTAAATTGGAAGTTGGTACCTTTTGATCATCTTTATCATTTTATTTAACCCTTCCCCTGCATCTGGCAATCACCACTCTGTTACCTGTATCTTTGAGTTTCTTACATTCTTTCTTGATTGGTAAATTTAAAGTGTAACTTCTGTGGCCTCATTAGAAAGCAGCAGGTCCCAGACTTTAGTATACATCAGAAACACTCTGAAGACTTCTTAAAACACTCCCATAGTTTTTGGTTCTGCGGATCTCAAGTGTAGTCTGAGAATTTGCAGTAAGTTTCCAGTAAATTTCTAGATGATGATAACTCATTGTCTAGACCATAATTTAAGAACCACTGTCAGGAAAAATAAGATTTTTTTTGAATTATACTTCTTCCTCATCTCTTTGCTCAATTATTTACTGTTTATTCATAATTATATATGTTTTAGTTCCAACATTTATCATTAGATTGCATGAAAATATACTTGTTTATTTCTTGATCGAATGTCTTTAGGAACTGTTCATTTACAGCTTCAATTTATTTTTGCTTTACAATTTTGTCACTATTTAAGTGGTATCTTTTGGGGAAATTGAACTTTTTTAACCTTTTTGTGCTGTTATGGAGAAGTGCACCTCACTTTTACATTTTGATCTTATGTGAGGTTACCGTGTGAAGCCTTTAGCAATTCTAACACTAATCTGCTTGCTTGTAGTATGTTGCATTTTGACATCTCTGCTCCAATTCATTCATTTTTCACTCCTGTATAATGTTTCATATTTTTGCTAATAGCATCTATCAATAATCCACTCTTACAAAGATGAAAATTTACTAGCTTATGTTTTCCCATTCGTTTTTCTACTTCTTTATGAGTTCATAATAAACGCAACAGCAAAATCTTAGTACATGTTCCTATTGGAAATATTGCAATTTTTCTTTTCTAAGATGCACCAGAGTTTAGAAATACTGGGGCACGGGCAACAGAGTCCGAGCCCTCCACGGCCACGCCATGATGGTATGGTGGCTACGTCGCGCATGCACTTGGCTCCACTTGCCTCTTGAGGTCGAGGTCAGGTGGGATGGAGCTGGGGTCAGCCTGGGTTTTTGCCGTGGGCACCACTGCACATCTGAGCCCTGTGAAGAAGCAGGGTTGCGGTATGCTGGGGTGGAGGGGGGTGTGTTCACCACAGACCCCTCTGGGTTTGCCTCCACTCCAGTGAGCCCTCGTGAGGAATAAGATGATTTTCGACCACAGAAACCGGCTAGGTGAGGTAAAGGAAGAAAGACCCTTAAACTTATGCCACCTGGGCAGGACTCAAAAAAGATAAGGTGAGTTGTGAGAGCAAACAAAATAACTACACCTACAATGTCACTGAGGAGCTGTGAACAAAAGCTTGGCACGGAGATGCTGTCAATAAGGGTACTGCACACCCCCTTTGCTCAAAGGGAGAAGGCCTGTGGGATGGCAGTGGCCCCACAGCAAAGCTCCAGAGGAGGAGACCAGGAGACCTACCATCAGCTGATGGCTGTCCCCATCAAGGAGCTACTCTAACAAAACATAGGCTGGGAATCATGCCCCCAAAGTCAAAGACCAGAAACATAATGTGAAGGAGCAACAAAATGTTGCAGAAAACAATGGAGATGAGATCCACCAAGAAACCAGAAGCAATGATACAAGCTAAGGTGCTTAAATTGGCTTATGAAGGCAAAAGCAGTACAGGAAAGATGAACAGCATGCTCTATCAAGTCCCAAGAAATCACACCCTCACCAAGGATGAGGAAATAGATCCAGAAAAGAAAAAAAAAAAAAAAAAAAAAAAAAAAAAAAAAAAAAAAGGTCTGAAGGGCTAAACATGGCCAAACAACAGAAAGCAAGGAAGTGAAGTGATCAGAGGGGATGTGACGTCGTGGGGTATTCCCATGGGGATCAGCAATTATACAGTCATGTATTGTAAAAAATCAAAAAATAAAATAAAATTTAAAAAAGTAGAAATACTGGGTTGTAGAGAGACAAATACCACTTATGCAAAATTCATAGCCTTTTGCAGGGCTGTTTTTCCAGTTATTACCATGGCAACAAGTTCTGTATGCACTCCCAGTGACTTTTCATAGGTGTTTCCTCTTACCTGAGTTGCATGCTATTGACCTGAGCCTAGGATGAAGCAAAGGATACTACAGATCCTTGTTCGATGACCATGCAGCCCAACTGTGGAGTGTAAGGAGTTAATGCAATGTTTTGATTGACAATTTCTGTGGGTAAGCATAGTCTTTCTTCTCTATACTTAGTGACTGAGGTGCAGTTCTTCTTGAAGGATGACCTCATCAGACTCAGCAATCAATAGCACTCCTGCTGGTGGCCCCCTTTGCTGCCTCACTCTGATCAATTCTAAGACTACTTGTCCCTTGAAGGTTGGAGGAGTCAAGAAGAAGGGTAAAGCAGCATCTGCCTTATGAAGCTGTTGTGAAGAATTGCTATCTTCATGGACTGAAACATCCTGAATTTGTGTAAACACTTCACTATTAGTTGAGGTATCATGATTTAAATGACTCACACTATGAATCCTGTCATGTGAATTCATGCAATGTGTGGAGACCTGGACTTCAGCTTTGGGATAGGACTAAACAAAATTGGCATTAAGAGACATCCAAGCCTAAGGGTTGGTGTGGATCAGTACAATCAACTAGGGATTTTGTGTAGAATCAGAATTAGTATGTTGAAATTCAGGTGATATGGATATCTATTGCTGACTTGAATTAGTGAGCCAAGGCAGATGTCTTCTTTGACACAACTTGTTGATTATGTTGCATTGCCTTATAATCTATGATGTGCAGCATAGTCTAGGATATGCAGATGATATTCAGTCTATGATATGATCATTAATGGTAAAAATATAAAGGTTCTGCTTTATGCCAGATATTGTTATAAGTGCTTTAAAATATTAATTAATTTAATCTTTTTAGCATATTAATTCTTACAACACTGAAACCAGAACTGTTTTTCTATTTTTTTTAATTTTAAAAAATTATACATATTTTATATCATTGTCTACCCTGAGGTTCTCCCACCACCTTATCACTTGTGAACCATCTTAATCTCTTGTGCCCATCCCTCCCCCAATTTTATTCCCTCCTCTTGCTCTATGCTTCAGTTCTGTTGACAGTTTTATTGAAACAAGAACTGTTATTATATAATTTTATGTGTGGGGAATTGAGGCACAGGGAGGCTAGGTGCCATTACTCATGTCCCACAGTGGTCAAGTCCTATTTAAACCCAAAAGTCTACACTAGGTCCATGACTCTTAATCAGTTAGGTACAGATCTCTTGTTAAAGCTTCTTCCCCCTTCCCTCCTTTCCTTCCTTTCATAAATATTTTGTTCAGATGTAATTAACATATGGTAAAACTGCTATTTTTGATGCATATTTCTATGAATTTTGGTTCATAGAACCAAATTGTGAAACTACCTAGTCATATAATCATCCCCACAGTCAAAATGTAGACATTTTCATTACCCCCAAGAAATTCATTGGGCCATTTCTTGTACCTTCTCCCTTTGGCAACCGCTGATTTATTCTCCTTCCTTGTAGTTTCATTTGTTGGTAAAGGTCACATGATTGGAACCAGAATGTGTAGCTTTTGGTAAAGGTCACATGATTGGAACCAGAATGTGTAGCTTTTTGAGTAGTCTTTCACTGAACATAATGTGCATAACGTGCATGAGCATAATGTGCATGTATCAGAATGTGTAGCTTTTTGAATAGTCTTTCACTGAACATTGTTGCATATATTAGTAGTTACTTCTGTTTATAATTAAGGATTTTTCCATTGCATGAATGCTTGTTTATTCACATACCAGTTGATGGGTACTTGGATTATTTTCAACTGTTGGTGATTAAGAATAAAGGTACTATAAGTATTTGCCTGCAGGTATTTGTGTGGACATATATTTTCATTGTCTTAGAGTGGGATTGTTGACTCATATGATAATTATATATTTAGCTATATGTGAATGAATCAAACTGTTTTTTCAAGAAGGTTGTAACATTTTGTATTTTGCAACTTAATTGTATGTAACATTACACACATTGTAATATATGATATTTTCCCATTGCTCTACATTCATCCTTTCCAGCAGTTGGTATAATCTGGTGTTGAAGAAAATTAGACTATTCTAAGAGGTGTGTAGTGATTTTAATATACATTTCCCTAATGAATAATGATGGTTTATTTCCCATTTGTTTTATCTTCTTTGATACACTTCCTTATAAGTAAGACTTCATCTTCATTAACCTATACATATTAATAGAGATCATTAATTCCTACACAAGAAATGGGTCTTCTCAGACCAAATACTTTTATTCTGAATCATTATGGAGGAGGTGGAATAGTATAGTCGTTAGGGGCAGGAGCAAGGTTCAGATCTAAGCTTAGATCTAAGCTTAGATTCAGATCTAAGCTCAGCCACATCCCTTTAGGAAAGTTGTTCTGAAACTGTGATTGTTTCAGTGGTAAGGTAAGGATAATAACAACATCTACTATAAAGAGTTATAGTAAGTATCATATAAGATGACTGATATGCTGCAATATAGTGTGCTGTGTAAATATTAGCTGTCATTATTGCCACCATCTGATTCATGACTGAGTCCCATAAATGTATACATTGACTACTATTCATTTAAAAAAGCCTTTGTGTACATTCTAGAACTGTAAAGGGACCTTGTTCATTCCCCTAAATATTACAAAAGTAGAGAAGGAGATATGGACAGTGTGTCTTGATTACACAGCTTACATGGTGAACAACAGGAAGACACTGCAACTATTTTATGGAATGCCAATTCATGTATAAAAACATCTCAATAGTTTCCAGAATTGTTTTAGCACCTGGAAAGGAATTAATAGCTAGTTTTTTCCATTTTCCTCCATATTCTGTAGTGGCCAACACATCTGTCTTACCAAATTCAGGTGCTTCTTAAAGGAATCAACCTGACATTTGAAACATGTTACAATTTAACAAATACATAAACCTTTGCCACTTTGCAAACACTTAGTACATACCATTTTAACTAGATGGAAATATGTCTTTTTTTTCTTGGTAAAACTCAATACGGACTCATCTCTGATAGGACACCATGATACTATGAGATTTTAATAGGATTTGGATTAAGGGACAGATAATTTAATGTTATCAAGTCACTATTGAAATCAGTCATAAGGTCAAGCAGGGAGCCTGTTCTTTTGCCAATGAATTACTATTTTATCTAAATATTTTTAATTGAAATAGCACTGTATTATAACATTATGTAGGTTTTGGGTATGCACTATTTTAAAATAAAAACCTGTACATACTATAATAATGTCACCACTTAAATGTCTGATTCCAATCGTCACAGTTGATATCTTTTACCAGATTTACACACGTAGGAACTCCTATTATTGAACACATAGGAACTCCTATTATTGAGAGCAAGGGAGAAAGTTGTGTAATACTCAGTGATTCCACTGAGAGGAGCCACTTCCATAGCAAAGATAGAAAAGACTTGAAATACAGATTGCGTTCAGATTCCAACATCAGCTTTAGGGCATAAAGATAAATTTATTTATGAACGTCTTCAGATTCGTTAAACCACTATAATTTTATAAGAGCTATACTCAAAAAGGGACTATAAACATTTAACTGCCCTGATTTGAAATGAAAATCTGTTGTGTTTTAGTGATGCATCTTCCTGGTACAAGGTAAACAATGTATTTTTCTCTTCACATTTCCTTCAGTAATATCCAGTACCAACTAAAAGTTGTAGGTATGAAAATAATGTCATTGAGGACTTACTATGTTCTAAATGAGCAGTGACTCAAAACCCTCATAATGATCATATTATGCTGGAAATAGTTATGTTTATCTTCACCTCATTATTGAGAAATAGACAAAGTTAAGTGAAATGACCAGGGTGAGAAAGGGAGAAGCAGGTGGTCTGGCTTTAGAAAGTCTTGTATTTCACTCTACTGACTTTCAGTCAGAGTATAAAACCTTAAATGAACAAATGATAAGTGAAAAAAGAAAAAAGAGAGTGAACAGTGAAATTAAGTAGTGTAGGTAAGTTTTTCAGTGATCAGAATCAGAATTATTTTTAATTGAGACTATGGGAGAAAAAACAAATAGAGAAGTAGGTCATCGACATAGTTACATGAAAATAGCACAAATATTTTTTAAAAAATAGATGAAAATGAACTTTCTTTAGATACATTTCAATATTGGAAACTTTGCAAAAACTCTTAAAGATGATGATGTTGGGATAATGGGAGGTTTTGGCCCAAGTAAAGTGCATATGGGCATCAGAGATGCAATTTCAGTGAAAAACATGCTGTGTTGTACAAAATTAAGCTTAGTTATGGCCTCATTTAAAAAATTTTATTAATATTTCCTAACTTGCCTCATCTTCCTGTACCATCATTAAATGAGTTTTTCTTCCCTCTTTAACTCCCATCTTTGCAGCTGTATTTTCAAATACTCTGACTTTGCCATGCTTTTTTGGCTTTGATGATATGAAAACCTTGAGATAAAAGAGGCCTCACAGAAAAATTCAGTTTGCCAGTGAAGTTAGTTCTCTGACATAAAGTAACTACATTCATACTATGTTCAACACTGAAATACCAAATATGAAAAAAGTTATTTGTAAATCAAAAGAGAGGGGGGAAATGTCTTAGAGAGTTTCCTAAGAAAATCTCACTTCCACAGTAGCTGAGAGATCTGCTCTATGGCCTTCAGAGTAGCTCCTTACCCAGAGCTGTTTTCATTTTCAGATTATTTTCTGGGTCAAAAAACCTAAACAAATAAAGACATATGGTAATTTAGAAAAATTGACTTTTGGAGTCTGCTAATACAGGTAAGAGAACCCTTAATTATTATCCTGTGAATCATTTCCTTTGGTTCTGTAAAAAGAGTGCTATAAAACTCATCAAACATTACTTTGAAATAAAATCACTGTTTTTGATTCATTTCTAATATAAAATTAATTAATTCACATAATTAAGTAAAATTTTAGCTTCAAGATGCTGTAAAAAAATATTTGCCATTGGAGAGCTGCCTGTTTTCAAGTATCAGTTGTATAAAAGCCTTTCTGGACCATTTCATGTATTTTTGTTCCATTTAGAATAAGAAAGACAGATTTGGAGCAATAGTGAATTGCTTGTTTTTCTGATAGAGTGATGCAAGAAAAGTGACTTGTCTTTTTTTCCAGTTGGATTTAAACTCATGGAGGTCTTGAACAGCTAGGCTCTCCCAGACCCTTGGGGCCTAGGAGAGTGGCAGTCAGAGTTCTCCCAGGTCCTGGGCAGAAATTCATCTGCTGAGGCACATAACTATATCACCCACTTGTGTCTGTAAGCACCAGAAGGACCCAGTCTGGGAGGTGAGAGAAGCCATACGATAGATTCTGTGCACAAAATGGGGATGGCAGAGCTTAGTGAGAACAAAGGGAGTCTTAAACTGCCTCTGATGGGTCCCTAGTCCACTGCCCATCAAATTGTGTGCTGTCATATGTGAACCCAGAGGTATTGAAGTACATGGTTGGCCTGAACCAGGAATAAAAGAAAAAAACAAAAAAGACACAGCTGGTGTTTTTTTGGAAAAAGTTTTTCTGGCACATGACACTGGGAAAATAAGAGTGTTTAGCACTGACCTATGGGTGAGGAGAACTAGTGGGCAGAAGAATGGCTTGGAGTTAGGAAGCCTGACTGACATTTTCCTTCACACCTAGAATTTTTGCTTTTGCCCAGGACAATTTTTGCTTTTCCCTTCCTTCCTTATTGTCCCCACCTGACTATTTTGATAGAGGCTGGTAGTGATTCAGAATGAAGAACCCAGTGTCCCCAGTGAGGTACCTGGGAAGTGGGGATAACTGACCCTACTGGTGGTGGTTGAGGCTATGCTTGCTTTGTCCTGTTACATGTTGGGTGAACGATGCTTCCAAAGGTGTCTATGGGCAAGTTTGAGAATTTAGTATCATATATGGGATATACAGATCATATATGCTTGCAACTACAGGTTATGTATATAATGTATATAACATATTTGTATATAGGTTTATATATTTATTTTTGTGTGTGTGGTTTTTTTGTTTGTTTGTTTGTTTTTGTTTTTGAGACTAGATCTCGCTATTTTTGCCCTTGGAACCACAGGCTCTCGTTGCCCCGGGGTACCACAGACTCAAGCAATCCCCAGCCTCAGCTTCCCAGGTAGCTGGGATTACAGGCGCGCGCCACCACACCCAGCTATTTTTTTTTTTTTTTTTTTTGGAACTAGGTCTCGCTACGAGCCCCAGGCTGGACTCAAACAGCGATCCCTAGGCCTGGCCGCTTCATAGGCTGAAGCTTACAAGCAGGAGCCACCGTGCCGGGCTGTGTGCGTGTATGTATGTAGAAAATACCCCCCCCACACACACACACATTTATTTTCAAAGCACAATACTTGATAGTAAACAATAAGGTTCACTATCCTTAGGGAAAGGATCCTTGCATTTATTCAAGTAGCTTCCTTTTTTCAAAATAAACGATTAAGATGGTTATAGAAATTGAGACTTCCTTGGCTGTAAGCCTCATCCCCTTCGCTTGGTCCCAGGTCCATGGGTCGGTCCTGGCGAGACTTTACTTAATCTGCATTGCGCATGTCATGTGTTGATCACTCAGGAGTAGTGATGCCGTGATTTGGCATAAATTCTTTCTGGTTATCCCATATGGACAATTCCATCTTGCCTTGCTCCTCCTATAACATCTTGGGATACCTTTAATCCCAGACAAGTGGGGAAGGTGGGGAGCTAGACATAGTGTAATGGTTAATTTCATGTTTCAACTTCACTAGGTCATGGTATTTGGTCAGATGTTACTCTGGATATTTCTCTGAAGGTCATTAGATGAAATTTACATTGAAGTTGGCAATTGGATAAAGTAGATGAAGAATTTATCCACAAAATGGAATTTATCCAATCTACTAAGAAAGTTTTAGTAGAACAAAGACTGATGCTTTCCAGAACAGGAAAGGATTCTGCTAGAAGACATATTTTGACCTCAAACTGCAACTCATCTTGAGTATCCAGCTTGTCAGCCTCGCCTATTAAATTTCAGGCTTGACAAACCTTTCAGTTTGTATTAACTAATTCCTTAAAATCTCCCCCTTTTTACTCCTCCCCCTTCTCTCTTTCCCTCTATGTGTGTGAAAATCTTTCTGGCTTCCTTTATGCATCTGTTGGCTCTATTTCTCTGGAGAATACAGACTATTGAAGATGGTAAGATGTGTGACATATATTCTTGTGTTGTGGACTAGAATAAGCTCAAGAGCTTTTGAGCATATGGTCACTTGTTACTTGTTTTAGAGCAATTATTGAATTGAAAATTTGGAGCTTGGTGTTAGACTTCTGGCTCTGCCCCTTTGTGACCTTGGGAAAAATAATCAATCTCCCCAGGCCAGGTCTCAGTTTCATTATATCTAGAGTTCTCGAAAATTTCTGCAATTTAAATATGGTTATTAGAATAAATAAAGAAACAATGGAGTCATTGTTACTACAGTAATGAATGCTTAATCACTGCCCAGGTGGAGACCATATAAAAAGCTTTCTTTTAAAGACTTTAAAAATGTGGGCATATTTTGTACTTTCCATTTTCTCCAAGTTTAAGCTGTGTGAGCTGAATAAAGTTAGATTCTTGGGGGTTACCATACTTAATCAATTATCCAAGGGCATTAACGTGCACACCTGTTCACATTTACTTTTTTATTACTTGGCCTCAGAGCCAATAAAATTACAGTCTGTCCAATTCGTTTTCATAATCCATTGATTGCTTTTAATCATGTGTTTTCTCCCAAGTGACTCAGTGGATCAGGAAGAACTAAAGTATCAGGGTTCATCACTTAACAGAAAAATTAGCAGCTTCTTTTTGACTTCAGAGGCCTGTCAGTGTATCTTGCTTGAGTGTGTGTTTGCTGAAACAGTTCTGACCTGTATATGTGCAAGAGCCCCAGACCCTAGAGGAGTGTTAAGGCGGGCCTGACAGTTCTGTGACTCCCAGAACAATATCCACATAACTAAGTGCCCCCCCCCCCCTTTTTTTGAGACTAGGTCTCACTATTTTTGTCTATGGAACCACAGGCTCACATTGCCTGGGGTACCATCAACTCAAGCAATCCCCAGCCTCAGCTTCCCAGGTAGCTGTGATTACAGGCACGCGCCACCACACCCAGTATATTTTTGGAACTAGGTCTTGCTATGTTACCCCGAGCAGACTCAAACCACTATCTCTGCCACAGCTTCCTAGGCTGCCACTTACAGGCATGTGCCACCATGCCTGGTCACTAAGTACCCATTGATGAGAAGTAAATTTGGTCACTTTTAGGATAATACAACTGTGGCGGGGGTCTGTAAGCAGAAGGATTCTCTCACATGACCTGAGCACAGACCATAGAAGCAGAATGACTTTGCAGTTAACACCTCTTAAGAACTTCTGACTCCTGGGGAAATTTTGTCTGTCTTGATTGTTGAGTCCTGATCTCTGGATAAATAACAATGGTGGGTTTGTTACTGTTGTTCAAAGAGAGCTTGGAAGCACAGCGATTTAGGACTAGAAGGGTGTGATCCTAGAGATCGTACATCTACTGGTTTTCAAACTGACATTCAACTGTGGAACATTTTGGTCAAAATGAAATCAGATCAAAATGGGGTTGAAGCCTCCAACCAACAAGCCAAAGGGGGAAAAAAAAGAAGCACTTTTAAAATGCAGCTTCTGCTGCCCAAATTATTTTAGGTTCTTACCTTCCGCATATAGCAGGTGCCTATCAAATTCAATGTGAACAACAGGATTTTGTTTATAAAGAAATTTAACTGGGAAAACAAAAAGTCCTTAAAGTCACAAGTGGCCGATTAGCTTAACTCAGTCACCAGTTTTAATCCCAAAGGTCCCAATGACATATGTCCATGATGGTGCCCCTTTGCCCTTCCAAACCTAAGTCAGGCACTCTGTAAAGACCTGTCTTTCTCCAGTGTCTTTTCTTTGCTTCTCTCTCCAGAGTTCTGAGCTTCTCTGCTTCTCCAAGGCTCTTCAAACTTTTCCAACAGATGCTGATGCAAAGTCAGCTTCCCAAATCCCTGACTATCTCCAGGTACCATCTCTCCATGCCACCTTGCTGCAGTGCTATGCTTTCCACATCAGCTACTCTTCTGCTGGCCACTTTCCCACCATGACTCCTTGCCATGACCAGCTCACTCCTCCAGGGAGTTTCTGCACAGCCTGGCCACTCTTTACTGGTCCATATTCCTGTCTCTCTTCTTCCCAAAAGTCTGTCTCCCAGTCTCTCTTTTTTTTTTTTTTTTTTTGAGACTAGGTCTTGCGATTTTTGCCCATGGAACCACAGGCTCTCGTTGCCCAGGGTTCCACAGAATCAAGCAATCCCCAGCCTCAGCTTCCCAGGTAGCTGGGATTACAGGCACGCACCACCATGCCCAGCTATTTTTTTGGAACTAGGTCTCGCTACGGGCCCCAGGTGGAACTCGAACCGCAATCCCTAGCCCCGGCCGCTTCATAGACTGAAGCTTACAGGCATGAGCCACCATGCCTGGCCTCTCTTCTTTTTATCTTCTTTCTCCCCTCCTGAAAACCAGAGGCTCCATTTTCCCTCCACACATTCTCCTGGTCATTCATTTTTTTCTTCCCCATTGGGATTTGCAAGAAAGTAAAAGAAGAAAATACCCATATCCAGCTTAAACTTCTGTGTTTTTCAGACACAGCTAATGGCAATGTCTACATTTGAACACTGCCAATGCTGTGGTCACAGCTTCAGAAACATACATGGTGCAGAAAGGCACCAGAGGATTGCAAGTGTGACAGTTCAGGTTCAGGCCATCATGGCCTCATGGGGCAAGGGCTAAACTCTCCCAGGGCTGTTTCTCAGAGCTCCTAAAGGCCACAGAGTGATTCTCTGAGAACTAGTGGTATGGTTGTGGCCCAATAATGAAGAAACAGGCTTGCTACCCTTACAGGTCCCCCTGAGCACTCAGTGAGTGAGTGGAGCAACTTGGGGTATTACTTTCAGAAGCTTATTCCTCTACCTATTCTCTACACTACTATACTGTTACCATGGCCTACAATGATGAAGCTTTTGTTTTCATTTTCCTATAGTAAATGAAGGGGAATTGCTGCCCATGAACTTCTGGGAAAATTCCGGCTGTCACCCCCTTTTTGAAGATGCTTTGGTAAAGTTGTGGTTCATTCTCCAACATGATCTCATTACTGTGTTTAGTTTCATATTATGAGGAATTTGATTTATTTCACTTTTTAGTTCAGTCTCCTAGAAAGTGGACATCATACTGAAATCGGGGTGCAAAAGAGGCAGAAGCCTCTAACTAACAAGCTACAGGTTCGCATCACCTGCACATAGCAGTTGCAAGACAAAAGCAGTTTAAACAGCAGAGTTTTATTGACAATGGAAATTAACTAGGAACACAAAAAGTCCTTAATACTACTAGTGGCCAGTTATCTTACCCAAGTCATCATTTTCAACCCAAAGGTCCCAAAGACAAATGTCCAAGATGGTGCCCCTTTGGTCCTTCTAATACCGAGGCAGGCACTACAAAGTCGTCTTTTTCCAGCATCTTCTCTTAACTTCTCCAGTGTTCTGTGCTGCTCTGCTTCTCTAAGGATCTTCAATTTTTTTCAACAATTGCTAATGCACAAATCAGCTTTCCAAATCCCTGGCCATCTCTAGGTACCAGCTCACTATGCCACCTTGCTTCAGTGCCACACTCTCCACACCGGCCACTCTTCTGCCGGCCACCATGGCTCTTTGCCACCTCCAGCTCACTCCTCCATGGGGCTTACCCTGGTCAGGTCAAGTGGGTCTGTTCTCTCAGTCCACCAGTCTCATCTTTTTTTCCTTTCTTTCTTATCTCACACCTCCCTTTTTATACGCTTTCTCTTCCCATTTGTCATTTTCTCTCATGGTTCTTTCAGACTCTGCTCACCAGGGTATTTTGGCACCAATACAATTTTTAACTGCATTACTACCCTGTATCAATACCATCTGGGATACTAATTTTCTTAAATTTCAGTAGCTGCTGTTATAAATCGCCTTTAGCTGGGTGACTTAAAAAAACAGACATTTATTCTTTTACAATTTTAGAGCCCAGAGGTCTGAAAATGGCTTCATTGGACTGAGAAGAAGAGCATTACACCCTCCAAGACTCTAGTGGTTATTTGCCTTACCTTTTCCATCTTCTGGAGTGCTCCACATTCTTTAGCTTGTGACTGTATTGCTCTAGTCTGCTTTGGTAGTCACATGATCTTTTTTTCCTATGTGTCAAATCTCCCCATATTCCTTTTGAAAAGATAATTGTGATTATATCTAGTACCCACTTAATAATCAAGATAATTGCTCTAAACCAGTGTGAGCCTAAAAAAATGCCAAGGTGAGGGACAGGTTACAGTGGATTCTCACCTGTGTGCTCACTATTGCAAGATGGCTTCAGGCTAAGTGTGCAAGTCTTCACAAAGGGGATATTGGGGAAAAGGGCAGGACTTTAAGAGAACAAACGGCCTGTTGTCTCACCTCAGACAGTGTCTCCTCTGTCCGGTAGCCCAAACCAAAAGCCACTCATGCAAGATATGCCTCCCTCTGATGAGAACTTGGAGTAAATGGTGAACCAACTGAATGGTGAACACCAGTGAATGGTGAACCAAGATTCAACTTGTGGTGGCAGCCAGGGAAGATCTCAGGTGGCACTACTGAGGTGGTAACAGCAGCCAGCAAAACTTACTTGATGGTCAGTTAACCAGAACCAGACATAAGACTGGACACCAGATGCAACAGTGCCCGGAGGCAGAGCTGGTGGGTCAAAAGTAAATGACACCTCTTGGAGGGAGCTGGACACAGGTCAATGGTGCTTATGCTATTGGATGTCATGGTATCAGAGTACAGCCATGGGTGTTTACAGCCCTTTGAGACCTAACAGCATAGAGTACTTTCAGAGACACTGAACAAAGGCCAATGGGCACAAACCAAAGGTGCCCATCAGAATGTAATGTCAAAAGCAGGAGCAATTAGGAGGCAGTTAAACTGCAGTTTGAAGTAGTGATCAGATGCCAAGGCCTGTAGGTTCTTGAAGTTCTTTCCAGGATGCATCTCCCCAAGGTGCCTGTCTGCAAAGGTCTTTCCATGAGGAGGCCCAGTGAGTCTAATTCTAAAGCTCTGAATAACGTGGCTCTCAGGAGCCTTGGCTTATATTCACTGCCTTTCAGGTCTGATTGGTCCATTTACAATTCTAGCTGGTCAAGTTCCAATCAGATTGGTCCTCTTAGAAGTCTAGCACTGTATTCGAAAGGGAAAGCCCAGCCCAGCCTCCACCTGCTCCGAGGCCAGGTAGCTTGTCAGCAGTGCACCCAGGGAAGCAGCAGTAGGGCAGATGCTCCACCCAGCAGCCCTGAGCCAAGTTGGTATTGTGGAGCAGCCCACAGACTAAACCACAGCTGACCCTAGGGCACAGCAGTAGCCATATGGTGCCTGTTTCATCCCTATCCCAACTTATTAACACTTGCAAAATGTTTGTCATATAAGGTGCTATTTACGTTTATGGATTCTAGGGATCAGGATCTGATATCCTTGGGGAACATTAGTTGGCCGCCACCCTAGTCAACTTGAGAAGTTCATTGTGACACTTATGGGAGATGATAGATAAAAAAATGATTTTTTAAATTTTATTTTTTTTTATGTCACATCAATTTAATCTCCATTTAATTTTCCGGGGTCATCAACCACCTCCCCCTCCCTGACCATTCCAGCTGGTCCCCACCCTCCCATTGTGTATTTTCATTTGGTTGTCCATATATTAATGAAACCATTTGGATTCTGTCTTTTTCTTTCTGACTCGTTTCTGCTAGTATGATTTCTTCTAGGTACATCCAAGTTTCAATAAATTCATCAAATTTGTCATTTCTAATTGATGAGCAATACTCCATTGTGTATATCTACCACATCTTCTTCAACCATTGATCTGCTTTGGGACATTTGGGTTGCTTCCATGTCCTTGCAATTATAAACAGTGCTGCAATGAACATCCGAGCACAGGTGTCCTTTTGTACCCACATTGAGGTCTCCTTTGGGTAGATTCCCAGAAGAGCGATTGCTGGGTCAAATGGTAGTTTCATTTTCATTAGTTTGAACGTCCTCCACACTGCTTTTCATAGTGGCTGGATCAGTTTACATTCCCACCAGCAATGTAAGAGTGTTCCTTTCTCTCCACATCCTTGCCAGCACTTATTGTTGCCTGTTTTTTTGATGTGGGCCCTTCTTGCTGGTGTAAGGTGGTATCTCATTATGGTTTTGATTTGCATTTCCCTTATTGCTAGTGACGTTTAGCAATTTTTCATGTGCCTGTTGGCCATTTGGATTTCCTCTTTGGAGAAGTGTTTTTTTAGTTCTCCCCAATTTTTGATTGGGCTTCTGTTTTGTTTTTGTTTAGTAAGTTCCTTATGGATCTGTGTTATTAAACCCTTATCACTCTTGTAGAGGGCAAGAATTTTTTCCCATTTTGTTGGGCAAAAAATGATTTCTTAATGACAAGCAGGTGTACTAAATATCACTTTTCTAAATGAAAACACAAATTTTAATATACTTTTATTGTAATAATGATAATATCCACCTCAATAGCAGAACATACATCTAAGTCAGGTAACAGAGTAAGATGCTAATAAAAGAGATCTTATGTGAGTTCAACTGGCAATAGTCACTCATTCTCCAAATAGTAATCAAACATCTATGCATGCCAGGGATCTTCTAAGCACTTGTGATATCTTATGAAATAAAGTAGATAAAAGTTCCTAGCATCATAGAACTTACATGGTAGTAATGGGGGATGAGCAGGGCAGAAAAAAAAGGATACATGTAGCAATAATAATGCAAATTATTATGATGTAGCTATATTAATATAAATAATATGAACATCTTTAGATGCATTAGAAAGTTGGACCATGATTTGTGTGGACAAATTAGTGATAGGATGTTGACTAAGGAGATAATTTGAGCAGATTTGCAGAAGGTGAGTGTGTGTGCATTGAAGGCATCTAAAGAAAAAGGAGTTCAGGTTGACTATAGTTGTGATGAAATGGTCACTGCTTAATATCTTTTTTCAACACAGTTCCACTGTTTTTCTATTTGGGGACTGTTAATTGAAACACATACAGGGTTCAGCCCTGGAGAGGCAGCTGGAAGCCCAGAGGTGTTAGAAAGGTCTCAACCCTCAGGCCCTTGCAATTCCTGCTTGGCAGAATGGGGATGGTGAGAACAGCTTTTTAAAGCAGAAATCTAAGATTGTCATGTGAACTTTTTCTACTTTAAAATGTCTATAACTGTCAAGTCTATCATAATCTGTTCTGAAAACCTGCCTTTAAATTATCTATGTTCATCTTTTGAACTACTCAATTTTATGTTCAAATAGTGTCACTTTATTTACTTGTTTTGTTGTGTATTTCTCATACATGGGAATGTTCTCGAAGTGTTTAGTAGTGCCTGATGTCTAGTTAATAGGTTCATATTGTATATTGGTGTTGTGCCAGAAGTTCTTTCCCTCATACTTTGAAGATTTTAGATTTTCTTCTATCACTTAGTTCTGCTTATTTTTTCTGAAATTAAAAAAAAAAAACTTTTCATTATTTATTTATTTTACTAAAATTTTATATGCATTTAATTTTTAAGTCAGATAGCTTAAATACTGAATCAAACCTCTCCCTTTATCATCCATCCATCCATCTATCTATCTATCTATCTATCTATCTATCTATCTATCTATCTATCTATCTATCTATCTATCTATCTATCTATCTATCTATCTATCTATCTAATTGAAGTAACACTGGTTTACATCATTGTCTGTGTCTTCAGAGTAAAGGGTCTCATATTTTAAGTGTTGTTACCACACCACAGTCAGCTTTCTAGGATTTGTTCTTAGTTTGAAGTATCTAACACCATTGTTATTTATTGCATCCCTTCTAACCTATTTCACTTAATATGCTCCCCACCAGCTCCAATCATGTTGCTACAAATGACAAGAAATTATCCTTTTTGTTGTTGTTATTGTTAATTGAGCACGATCTCATTGTGTGTACATCACATAGCTTCCTGATCTGTTCATCCACATTTAGGAGCTTAGTTGTTTCCATAGCTTGGCTACTGCAAACAGTGCTTCAATGAACATGGAGTACATATATTCCTTTAAATATGTGTTTTTGTGTTCATTTGGTGAATACCTAGGAGAGGAATTTATCATATGCTAAATCTACTTCAATTCTATTGAGCAACCTCCAAACTATTTTCCACAGGGACTGGTCCAGTCTGTATACCCACTAATATATCTCATATCCTCACCAGGACATGTCTTTGATCTTCTTGACATAAACCATTCTTGCAGGTTTGAGGTGGTTACTCATGATTTTGATTTGTATTTCCCAAGCAAAAAGGTGATATTCAAAATTTTTTCATATGCCAGTTGGCCATCTCTATGTCTCCTTTGGAAAAATGCCTACTTATATCTTCTGCCTATTTTCTTGATTGGGTTATATTTTTTGTTGAGTTGTATGAGCCTTTTGTAGATCTTGGATATCAGTCTGCCGTCTGTCAGATATTAAGGTGTGCAAATGTTTTCTCCCATTCAGCAGGGTGTCTTTTTGCTTTAGTGATGCAAATCAAATAATTTCATAAAACCATTGAAAATATAGTACTTCCTAATATTTTTTTAAAGAAAATTAAAAGCTTTGGGAGGGGAGATGGAGAATATATGAGTGGTAAATGTTTTCAAAACTCCTCTAAAATTGATAAGGGTTTCCAGAAATAAAACATAATTATTCTCAAGTAAAACACAATGATTCTGAAAAATAATTTTTATAATTCTTTTATTAAAATGATGGACCAAGCTAAATAAAGCCACGAGCCAGATTCAAGTCAAAAGCTAAAACTATTCAACTTTCAGTTGTGAGATACTGTCAGTAAATTTCAGAATGTCTGCCCAGTCAAGGGTGGGAAAAGTTTTCTCCAAAGGTCAACATGGAGACTTCAGACTTCCATTGTACCCTTAAGGCTAAATGAGATCCATTTGCAATATGGTTTCTAGGTGCCATCCAGTGACGCTCTCTGTGACATTGGGTCTACAGAAACCACTTTCCTCTCAAATCCATTTATTGTTAGGATCAGCACTTGGGCTGAATTTTGGTGTTTATTTTGTGAGGATCTGAAAGAAAGGGACATTTCAAGACTTTAAGGAGGTTATTTTTTGAACTAACATATAATGAATGGTAAAGTACTTTATAAATGTTATTTGAGGGTTTCATTGTGGTTGCCAATAGATATCTTGCTATTATTACCCAAATAAGTGGTGGGTTAAGACTCTAGTTAAGGCAGTTCTATTTTTGTTGTTGCTTTCTTTTTTAAGTGAAAGACAAAGGGAAAAAGAACAAGTTATCACCTTTTTGAGTCACTGACCTGTACTTTTAAATTCTAAGGCTGAGCAATGTGGCAGATGCTACCATTTTTTTTGTCAATAACTAGTTTTCTTTTGCTTCTAGGCATGTGGTAAGATTGTATATATCTGCCCCTTGATGTTTCTGCATGATTACCAACTTCTTTAGAAATTAATATAACTCTTGATTCACACTTTGTATTAGCTGAAGGTTTGAAACAAAAGCAGATGAGGGGAGAGAGAAATCATACATCAGAAATAACTGATAACTGGGTCCTTATGAGTGTTTGGTGCATGCCCTTTCAGTTCAGACTCACTGTTGGCTATGACAGAACTAGAGGCAGTATTTATCCCAGCAATGAAAAACTCCAAATTACTGGTTCAATTAGACTGGAATAATGGAAAAAAACCTGCCCAGTGCTTTTTTTTTTTTGTTAATTTATATAGATTATATATTTTATTTTATTTTATATTTATTTATTTTTATTCTTTAAATCACAGCTTCTGTAAATGGTTTTTGGGATGCCCTCTGTTGCTCCCTCCATTCACTCTAACCCCTCTCTTTGTTGTTTGCTAGCCAGTGTTAAGTCCATTAATCTCTTTCCTGAGGCAGTGTTCTTTCATTAGGTGAGGGACTGTGTTCATGTTCAGGTGAACAGTGCTGGTAGGTTTTCAGTGTTAACCTTACATTGGGCAGTTAGCCTATATTTATTTGTGTTCTATGTTTTCTCGTTTCAGGCTGTCATCTCCACTCCCTTCTCTGTTTTTCTGCTGTTTCACCTTATTGTTTTGGTGTCAGGTTTAGGGCATCTCACCCCCAGCTAGAGTCAGTGAAGAGTTTCTTTGTGGATTTAGGCATCTGTGAATGGTTGTTGTAGATCATCTTCTCTGCCTCAGTTTGCAGCTTTGCTGAGGGGCCAATGCCCCCACTCTTTGGCCTTCCTTTCTGCTCCATGGGTTGGGGAGAGATGCCTTCCTCCCCTAGCAGGCATCTCCGTAGTGAGGTCTTGGGTCTTTCAGACCTGGTGAGCGCATGGGTGTGCTTCATGACATCAAGTTTCTATAGTTGCTTCTCCATTCTTCCATATACTGGTTCTCTCAATAGTCCATCTCCTGTGTTCATTTCAGGCTGTGGGCTGGATTTTACCTGGTTCCTTAACCGTTCTATGATGGAGTTTGTGTTATTTATGCTCTTCCTTCTCCTGCAAGATTAGCTAGGCTGAGAGTGAAGTGGAAAGGGCATTTCCCCTCGGTCCCATGCTGGTATCTCCCTGCATGGGGGTGGACCCCACAAGGCTGTTCATGCATCCCCAGTTCTTGTTGGGCTAAGGGCTGGGGGAAACATGCCTTGGTTGATCTGGGCTGCAGATGGCAAACACTTGGGCAGAGTGCACTTTGTTTCCAGGTCCCATTTAAGGGACCTGGCACCACCTGCAGGTCAGAGATATGGCCGGCACTCTCCACTGAGTCGGAAAAGGGAGGCTTGGGAGAGTAGGACATCCAGGGAGCTGAGTGGCCCAGCTCTGCGAAGGGAGACAGGCAAAAACATGGGTATATTGACCTTTGGAGGTGGCTGTGGGCCCATAAAGGCCAGGTAGGCACAGAAGATGGGGCTCCCCCCACCTCCCAAATGGTAGGGAGAATCACACCAGTTGCCTGCACCCCATGCTACCTCCCATACCTGGAGGTGGGAGCCGAGCCCCCCGTGTTCCCAGGCTCAAAGAACGTGGACCTGGGGGTGCCCAGTGCTTTTTAATAGAGAAGAGCCTTTAGATGCAAAACTATGAGTATCCTTAGAATTTACTTAGGAATATTCCAAATTCATGCAGCATAGATATCTGGTTTCTTCTCTGGTCCTTTACCAATTTTCTCAACAGATAAAGGAGGAGAGAGGAAACAGTCTATCTCTTTTGTGTAACAAACTGTGGTGAGTTAAGCAACAAACTTGTGGAAAGGTACTAATATGTTTTACTTGGTTAACATAAAGACAGATCACAATAAGCAGTTCAACACATGGCATAGGTTCTCTATATCAAGATTAGCTGCGGTCACAGAAAAAGAAGCAAATGATCATTCCTCTTCACAGAGATGTTTCTGCTGTAATGTGATGTGTGCATTCCACAAGATCTTGAGTTCTTTAAAGTCCAGCACTAAAAAAAAGAACAAAGATTTCTTTGACTTTGTATCTTTATGACTATGCAACAAAATATCTGGAAAATGCCAATACAGTGTAAAAGACATTGTTTCTAAGAAAAGAAATACTACAAAAATGTAGAACTTTGCCTATCAAACAAGAATGAAGATAGCTTGATTATGGGGGTGTGAGGCAGTCAGAGCCTGCTGAGTTTAGGAGACATGGTTACAGAGTTTGGGATTAACTCTACCACTCCCCTGCTTTCAGAGCACAAGGTCAAACTGGGCAAAGAGGAAGGATTTTGGGTTAATGGTCTTCTTGTATCACAGTTGATTCCCTGATGGTTTGTAGCTCCCAGTGCTGGTAGTATACTTGGAGTTCCATTGTATTGACAAGAACCACTCCCATTTGGCTCCATGCTAATTCTACTCAAACTATATCATTTTTATTTATCATGCATGAAATGGTTTATGTTATAGGAATATGCATTGTGGCAGAACTCACTGGATTAAGTTTATGTTTATGTTTGGTTATGAATTGTGATTAAGATCAAGGGAATTTTCAAGGAACACAAGTAAGCTGAAAGTTGGCCAAAGAGTTAAGGTCTCCAGCATTTTTCACATTATTTTTACTTCTCTGTACAGAAGAGGAACTTATATCATCTTTTTGTATTAAGTTATTTTTAGTATTATTTTATAAGAGAAATGTCTTTTTTTTTGAAAGCATTACAACTAAGTAAATGAGTTAAAATAGCTAAAATAAGATTAGTGAAGAATTTCAGGGTAAGTGGATCCAATTCCTACAAAGGAGGGAGGGTTAACATCCCAATTTCTTTTGTTTTAGTCACCCAGCAGGGGACATTGTTATCCTCAGGGCATCTAGCTATTTGAGGGAAAACAAAATATTAAGGTTTTTAAAAAAAGATTATTTGAGACCTGGCAACATCCTACACATGTTTTCCAGTTTAGGCTTAGTCTTTGCTGAACACTTTTTCTACTAACTTCAAAATCAAAGTGTAGTCCAAGGAAGATTTAATCTGTACAATATGTTTTTGATTATTTGTATATAACTCAGCAAAATAGTGTTTGGTAAGAGTTATTTATTTTTCATTTCTTTAATTTTCATTGAACCTCATGAATTTCCCCCCATTTCCTTTCTTCATCTTTAATTTAATGAATATCCTTTGCATGGATAATAAAATACTTGCATTTTGAGAGGCTCAAATTTTGTCAGAACATCAATATTCTCAGAGTGGGACATAATGCATTTTCCATAAGAAATGCTGGTGCTGTTTAGAAACCGGAGGTAGGGACTGGGAATATTTTACTACTTTACTTATTTCCTGACTTGTCTTTTTGTTGATAGTTCCTAAAGCTAATATGGTTGCTTTGATATTATGAATGGTGGCAAGACACAAGAACAATAACAAAAACAACCCTCAACCCATATTAACTCCTTCTCTTCTGCATAAATATATCAGCTCAATTTCTAATAATTGCTTTAAAAATAATAATTCAAAAGTAATGCAATTTGAAGTATTTTCATAAACTGAAAAACATTTCAAGAGTGTTTATGTCTGTCAACTTTGAGACCATATTAAGGTCTGCTGGGCAGGTTCGACTTACTTCATTTTATTAATTCTTACAGTGCTTTTTTTTTTTAATTTAGCTCTCCCATCATTCTATTTTCCTAAGTGAACTTGCTTATCTCCAGATTTTGAGGTTCTGACAGGTTGCTTGCAGACTATGCTGGACTCAGCAGGAACTCCTGGGAGACAGCTGGTATCCGAGGCACAAGAGTTTGCCTGGCTTTCAGCTGGGTCATGGGCCCCTGCTAACAGCCTTCATCTGTGGAAGGCAGGATTCAGGAGCTTGCTTTTAGGTATCAGCTGCCTCCAATAACTTCTCCTGGCGTTTACAGACCACTAGTGAATTCAGATGGGCATTGGAATCTGGGGGTCAAAGCAAGAGGATAAAAAATGGGGGCATGGCATCTATTCTTTGCTTAAAGTGATCCCATGTGGAAGGCCCATTTCTTCCTTACCCATGGAACACAGTTCATCTGGATGATGCCTATACTCATAAGCTGACATTTTAAGTAGGGGCTGGCATTATTTAAATACACTCCCTAGCTTTAATCGGTGATATGATTTGCCTGTGTTTAAAGTATATTTCCAAAGCCTTCAGCAATGCAGATTACTTCAACTAAATTAAATATTATTATAACTTGTTTGTTTTTCTGATTCACTGCCTCAGGTGGATTGGAATGTCAAGAAAAACAGAAGGAATGCAATGATATACAACTCAGGAATAGGGTTTGAAATCTTTGAAAATAAGTTCAGTGAGATATAAAATTTTAAAATTGTCATTTACCTTCTCTATTATTAATTTATTTTTTATATTTTGGATGCAAGTCTCATTACATGTAACTTGAAAACATTTCTCTTATCCTGTGTAAAGTCTTCTCACTTGTTTGTTTCCTTTAACACAGAAGTTTTACATTTTGATGAACTCCTGTTTTATGTATTTTCCCTTTTGTCACTTGCGTTTTTTGGTGTTGTAGCTAAGAAACCATTACTTAATTCAAGGTCATGAATATTTACTCCTGCTTTTTTCTAAGTATTTCACAGTTTTACTTAATTTATGACCGATCCATTTGAGCTTTTTAAAAATATATTAATTTTTTTTTTTTGTGCAAGGCAGGGGTCTACCTTATTTTGTTTGCTGTGACTATCTAGATGCTAAGGCATTTTTTTGTAAAGACTATTCTCTCCTTTCTTGTTAATTTGTCATGCACCTTTGTTGAAATACATAGTTTATACCTGGGCTATTATTTTTTATTCTATTGATCTACACCTATCATCATGCCCATGCCATTTGGTTTCAAGTAATACTGCTTTATAGAAGTAAAGTTTTGAAACTGAGGAGTATGAAATCTTTCAGATTCTTTTCCAAAATGGTATTGATTATTGTGAAGCTACTGCATTTCAATTTCTATAAAAACTGCACCTGGGATATTGATAGTGAAATGGAATTTATTTTATTTTAGTATATATCTTCATATTTTAAGACATTGACAAATATAGAAAGATTTGGGAAGTATTTTTTAAAAAACAGATAGAGGTCACAATTCAACCAATGCCATTAAATTTATTTAAAAAAACAAGAAAGCAAAATATGAAGTGTGCATACTGTGAGTAAGAGAGGCAGAATAAATTGTAGCATGTGCTTGGAATGGGGGGGGGGGATCTGGGATTCTCCTGAGTGTGCCAATTACTAATATTTTGAGTAAGTTATTTAATTTTTTTGTTTCCTGAGAGTAATTGTAAACTTGGAGTAATGATGGAAACATAACAGGTTAATTTCTAGGATCAAATCAGGTAACTTACATTTTATGCTCCTGGCACAGTTCCTGGTATGTTGGTGCAGTATATAACAGCAATTACAATTGTAATTGGATGTTCCCCACTTATTTTAAGTAGAGAGTTAGAAATAATCACACAAATTTTAGGCTGAATCGCATAGTTTATTATAAAAGAGAACTCTTGGTGCCAACTTGTGAATAGTTTATTAAGGAAAACTTGGAATCTAAATGAACAGGATAGTCTACTCTGTAGGGCATTTAAAAGTACATTGTTCCCTAAAAAAACTATGAGACACCTGTGGTTTTAAATGGCCTTAGGTCTGTGGAAGTCAAGTTTAGGATATTAAGCAGTTGTTGGCTTTTTCCATTTGTCATTCTCATGGAGTGTGCTATGGAGTTTTCCAGGTGATCTGTAATAATATTGCTTTGATGACTGATGGCATATATTAGTTTCTGTATTCTTACTTTATTTCATGATTTTTAATTTTAATATTAAATATGATAAATATCAGTAGATATAACCTTTATAAGCAAAAGTTTCCTGGGTTCCTCCATAATATTTAAAGTTTTTTCAGTGTAAGGAATTCTGAGACCAAAAACTGTGAGAAGTAATAATAATGATATATTTTTGAATAACTTCTACATTCCCCCTATATTCCCAACACTATGTTAAGTATTTTCTTTGTACCACATCATTGCATCCTAAGATGAGCCATTGTTGAATTTCATTTTAGTGAGAAATCTGACTCTGAGAAGGAGTAATAATTGCTGAGGGTCACCAGGTTGGTAAGCATCAGAGCTAGGATTTGAACTTATTGCATCTTCTTTCCTGAGCTCTATCCTAAGATTCTATAATTTGGAGATTCAAAGGATAATTAAACTTTTATCTGGATTCTGAGGAGCTGGAGGTTTTATACATGTTTTGAGCACACTTTCAGAAGCCAATTTTAGGTTATGAATCTCTAGGTAGTTGATTGTAACACAAAGTGGAGACTGGGATTTTGTCCATAATTTTCCCAGAGGTCTTGCCTCGACACTCCCAGCTCTTTCAAAAGGAGATTTCTTGGCTGCCCTCTGTCCTTTACCTCATTAGATTTATGAGCTCTTGACTGTAGCTGGAGAATGTTGGTCAGTTTGCAAAATGAGCCACTGATGTGGGAAGTGATTTATCACAAAGTTCTCAATTGAAGCTCAGCAGAGTTAGGGGAGTAGAGAAAGTGATGGGCTGAGCTCTGCCTCCATACCCACCTTCCTTTCTGGGCAGCAAAAGAAAACTGAAAATGACAAAGCAGGGAGAGGGAACATCACAGCCACTGTTAAATAAAGGTAGAAAAATGATGATGATGGTGAGGATGATGTTAATGATGATGGGGGGAAGAAAGGAAGAACAAGAAGGAAAGAAAAGGAAAAACATGAATATGTATTACAAAAGATTGCAAAAGATTCTTGATCTGGACTTCTACAGTCTCATGGATATCTAATATATACAGCTAATTAATTTCTGTCAGTAAAAAGTCTTTTTATTCATACAATTTATTATGTGTGTAACCCCAAGGTTTGACTTTGTCCATGCCACCAAGCCATGTGCAAACCTCTGGAGGGTGCATGACCTCATTCTCCTCCAATTTCCTGATAAAGAAACTAAAGAACCCGAGTGGCTTGCCTGAGATCTCACAGCTGGCTTCCAGCACAGACATCATGTTATTTTCCTTTCTCCAGATGTTCCACATTCTGAATTTTAAGAAGCATTTTTTTTTAAATGAGAAGGGGGGGGGAGGAAGAATTTAACACAGGACTGAAAACTTCTTGTTTTCACAAGTAAAGACATTAAGAAGTCATAACTACTATCTGTTGTCAGCACTTCTCATAAAAGAAGGAAGATTTATGTGCATTTTATTATCCTTTATTGAAAAATCTAAATATTGCTCTGTGCTGTACTCTCTATATCTTCCTATCTTCCCTTATTTGAAGGCAAGCTGGGGTAAACTTTGCCAAAGAACACTCTTTGTCATGGAACTAATAATTTGATCACTGCTGAGCTATGCTTTTATTTCAAGGAGAGGATGGAGTATAACACTCCATAGTTTCATTTTTTGGGGTGAGGGTAAGTGTTGCTTTCTGATTAGCTGAATAGCAGGTGTGAATTCGAATGCTTGTAACATCCTCCAAAGATGGACTCCAGCCAGAACTCTGAGTGAAGGGTTTCATGAAGCGATGCCTGAGTTCCCAGCAGGGGAGTGTTCACCTGGCTTGGATTCCTGGCTCTGTCAGAATCACTAGAGACTGATGAGGATCTGTCGCATGGTTTTTCATTTCATTTTCACTAGGGTTGCAAACCTACATATTGGAGCAGTTTATGCAGACATTAAGTGCCTCCGATAACATCTCATCTTCTATGACTAGAGCTCTGCAAGAAATTAAATTTTTATATAAGCTGGACTCAGCTGACCATACCATATAAAGAGAAAAAATAACTTTCTTTGTCTTCTTTCATGACTTTCATAACAAGGATGCTTGACCTTTTGCAATAATGAAATTACAAGCATATCAGATCAGAATAGGTGAATACGATGTTACTTTGTGTCTGCTATGATAGTTGAGAAAAAAAATCCTTCCTCCAAACTATTCTATTTACTCCCAAACCCTCAAGGTACCAGGTATCAGGAAGATAACTAAGAGGTTTGGACCTTTCAGGGATGGACTTTCAGGATCTTTCAGGACTGGATGACCACTGGGATGCTCAGTTTTATCCATAAATCCTGAGATAGTTTTAGGAACTCTTCAACCTTGATAGGGGTTCCAAGAATTCTGAATTAAAGTGGGTTATGGAAAATACTCTAGCTCAAGGCCTAGAAAACATTCTAGACCCATCCTCAGGATGGGGTTAGCCTTTATCTAATAGGCACTGTTCTAGACCCAGAGAGTAGAGGGTGGTTCTCTGGCTTTACTGCCTGTTCTTATCTCTGACCTAACTTCCTATCTCATGATTTGTTTTTGGTGCTTTTGGAATCAGTCTGGTCTTTCTGGAGGGTGCAGTCTGTTGTGACCTAAAGGAGCAATGAGAGTTTAATAGGGTTGAGGGTTCAGTCAAATTAAACCAAGCGAGTAAGTGTTTTCTTGTCTGCTCATCTTGTTTCAGGTCATGACACATGAAAAAGTTGTGAAGAAGTGTTGGGTCCTTGGGAATTTGAGTCTTTGGAAAGAGTCAAATTTCTATGAGTGTTGATTTTTTGAGCACATGATTTACTTAGCACATACTTTCCATTCTGGATATTATCGGATAGCCTGCAAATTGCTCCATTATAACAAAGGCAGAGAGGTCATTGTGTGCTGCTTGAGGTGATAAACAGCAGAGTGGAAGGGCACCTTGCTGTAATTCCGAAGCTGATTATTTTATATCATAATGATTTCTAATCCTCTTCTTCAGACTCTGTCCAGGAAATAGATAAAAAAGTTTTACCTATAACTGAAGCCAGGACCCAAAGATGAACCCTGGACCCAAAGATGAACCCAGTTCCTTTCATGGAGAAAGGAATGTGGACATTGCTGTCATCTGCATCTGAAAGACAGAGACTAAGACTAACCTGAGGCCAGTTCCCCTTTTTAGAGTAAAGTGATTACCTGGGCAGATTTAGGATTATGTAATGTAAGGTCCTGAGGTCGAAGGCAGGCCCAGAGGGCAAAGGGAGGTATCACACCAAAGTGGGATGGTGAATGGGAAGCAGGGAGAAGGATAAAAAGAGGGAAGGTGGAGTGTGGAGATATACAATTTTGGAGAGGAGCGTGGAGGGTGGAGTGAGAGCGAGAGCCTGGAGATTGGCATCAGGTGCGGAGGCTTTGGGTCTCAGGAGAAGGACCCAGCTGGGTCCTCTGGAGCTTCCTCACCTCCCCAGCACTTGGTTCCTGAGGCGCAAGACCTGTGTAAAGGCTGAGGAGAGGTGACCCGGGTGAAGTGCGGAGCCACGGTGAGACTCGGACAGGCCTGCCTTTGGGAGACCGTCTGAGTCCCACCTGTGTTGGTTGGATTCATCTGGTACCAACTGATTTTTTTTTCCCCCTGTGGAACCGCAGGCTCTCGTTGCCCCGGGGTACCACTCAAGCAATCCCCAGCCTCAGCTTCCCAGGTAGCTGGGATTACAGGCGCGCACCAACACACCCAGCTATTTTTTTAGAACTCGGTCTCATTACAGGCCCCAGGTGGGACTCGAACCGTGATCCCTAGCCCCGGCCTCTTCATAGGCTGAAGCTTACAGACACGAGCCACCGTGCCCGGCCCCATCTGGTACCAACTGGAGCGACAGGATTGGGAGTCAAGGTCCTGGCATTTTCAACCAGAAGTGCCCTAAAACTGAGGTAAACCCCACGAAGCTTCCTGAGGAGCAGAAGTGGGGCTCTATTCTGTTTGGAACATTTGTGAGGGTGTGGACTCTTTCAATTTGTTTTTTTCCGTATCTGTAAATAAATCTCTTGTCTATCCTGGTTGTTAAGGTTTGATATCTGAGCAGCTGCTGTGCGCAGGCGGAAGAACCCTTAGGAAGGAGGAATTTAAACGGGGCTGTCCCTATCCCCCCGATAACATAACCACTAACTTTGCTCAAACTCAATGACCAAAAATTTTCCACTGTTTTGTAACCATTTATATAGTTGTGTTGATTATGCCAACCTTATCCCTGCTACCTGAAGAATCTTGGTGCTGGAGGATAATATTCTGAATGCTTGTCTGTGTGGAGACACATCTGAAAAGGCCTGTAGGAGCCTTCTCTCCAACTCTATCAAATCTGCTCAGAAGACTCACCTTCCTTCAGTGAGATGGTTAATCACTTTTCCTTGCCAGTCAATCATTGTTACTAAAAATATCCGTTGGATCTGGGGCCTGCCTTCCTGAGTCATGGATTACAAATGAGGATTCAAAAAGACCTTCAGCAAAAGTGGAGATTTTTGGTACAATTAGAACCGTGATGTTGGCTTTGTAAAACACAGACCGTCACTAAGTTTTAGAAATGGGTCTTGCCTCTTTTCAGACTTGGACTTGGGAAATGCCTGGAGCTTTATGTCTATTAAGGGATCTGAAAGTCCTGGAGTTTTATATAATAAGAATAAAACAAATTGTGTTTTTCCATGCCAAAATTCCATTAGACTTGAATAAAAGTTGATCTATTTAGCAGATACATTTTGAAGTGGTGAAACCAACTAAAATAATAAGATCTTTTAATGTTTATTCGAGGACTGATAATTTAAATAAGAAATATTCTTAAAGGAGAAACATGGGTATAAGATATTTTTTGCTTGATTTTTCTTCAGAGGTCTAGTGAATTTTCTCTTTTCCTTGGGAGGAACAATACACTTTTGGCTTTTAATGATCTGTTCGTTCATGAGAATAGATGTGGCACTTGCCTATTCTTTCTCTATACTGACCTCTCCTTGATTTTCTTACTAAAAGCCCGCAAAAAATAAATAAAAAGCCTCAGCCAGCTCTCATGTACTTAAATCCTGCTAGCTTCTATCTGTCCCATCTTCTTATTTATTGATCGGTCAATTGACTGATAAATATAACACAGGTTTGCAACAATATATATGATTCTGAGGTATGCCATACCTCTTAAATGTATGCTAACATAACACATCACACCCAAGACACCCACAGTCTGCCACCATAGTCCATTGAGCTCCCTCCATACTTTGATCTCCACCCTTTACCTTTCTCTCTGGTGGCATCAGCTCTACAATCAGATGATTTCTGAGTTTGTTTTTGGTTTGCTTTTGTCTAACCCTATGTTTTGTTTCCCTATATTCCACATATAAGTAAAATCATCTGGTACTTTTCTTTCTTCTTCTGACTTATTTTGCTTGGCTCTCCAAATCATCCATGTTGTTGCAAATGACAGGAATGCATACTTTTTTTTTTTAATAGCTGAATAGTAGTCCATATGTATATGTTCCACATTTTCTTAATTCACTTATCTTTCATTGGACATTTAGGTTGTCCCATCATTTGGATATTGTAAATAATGCTCTAATGAACACATGGATGAATGATAGACTTGAATTATTGTTTTTGCATTCTTCGGAAATATTCTTAGGAATGTTTATTAAGACCAGGTGGTCTAATTCTTTATTTAAAACAATTGTTTCCTTGCTGACTTTCAGTCTGCTTGATGTGTTAATTGAAAAAAGTGGAATGTCGAAGTCCCCACTATGATTTTGTTGCTACCTATATCTGTTTTCAGATTTGATAGTAGTGACTGTATGGCTTTTAATGTTCTTTCATTTGACTTATATATATTCATGAATATTATATATTCATGAAGTAGTTACCCCATAAAATTATATAATGATCTCTGTGTCTTTATACCTTTTTTATCTAGAGGTCTCTTTTGTCAGACATAAATATGGTTGTCTCTGCCTTTATGGGGTCCCATTTGTTTGTAAGCTTGTTTTCAGCATTTCACTTTGAATCTGTCTTTCTCTTTGGAGCTAAGATGGGACTCACTGAGACAACAGAAAATTGTTTTCTGACACAATTGGCCATTGTGTGCCTTTTGGTTGCTTTGATGTGGGTACGGTGTGGTGACATACATCTAAGGAGGTGTGAAGCTATTGCCCTAAAAAATATACAGTATTATAGGCCAAATACATAAACAAATAACTAACTAACTAAATATTTTAAAGTTAAAAGATGCCAGACAAGAATACTATATCCTTCAAGACTTTCCTTAATATGTATAGGTGGAATAAAGTTGTTCCCAGACAAGCAAAAACTACAAAAAATGCTGACTAGAACACTTCTATCTAAATTGAAGAGTAGATGTATCAAAAAATGAACAAAGACATAGAACTAGAAGTTAAAGACAAAATGACAGTTTCAAATTTCCATATATCAATGAATGCCCTAAATTTAAATAGAATGAACTGACCAATCAAAAGACACAGAAATGGGTTTTTTGCTACTACCAGTTTGATTTTATCTATTTCCTTATTTGTGTGTGTGTGTGTGTATTTTTCTCTTCTCAATTTAGCAGTGCTCCTTTCAATATTTTTTGTAGTGTCTTCAAACTCCTTCAGTTTTTGCTTGTCTTGGAAGGCCTTTATTTGCCCCTTGTATCTGAAAAGGGAGATTTATAAGATATTATATTCTTGGCTGGCAGTTTTTATTTGGAGTACAGTGAATATATTATTCCATCCTCTCCTTGTCTGTAGAGTTTCTTTTACTTAGTTCCCTTCTCTCATTCTCTCTCTCTATTATACATATATATTCTATATATATTCTATTGAACATGTTTGCTTCACTACTATATAGCTTGGTGTAGATCTTTTTGTATTTAGGTAACAAACTTTCTTTTATTTTCATGGACTAACATTTTCAATTCCTTCCCCATATGTGGGAGCTCTTCCTTTATTTCCTTGAAAGGGCTCTCTTTTTTGCCTCCTCTATTTATATTTTCTTTTTTGGAGTAACTATCATTCTTATGTTGACTTTTTTAATGGTGTCAGATATTTCTTGTATTGCCTCTTCATTTTTTTTTAAAAAAAAAAACATCTTATTTCTCTCTCTCTTTTCCACTTGGGCCCTAAATGTATTACTATCTTCAAGGTCATTAATTTGATTCTCCATTTGATCTGTTTTACTTCCATTGCTTTCTTAACATTCTTGATTTCATCTATTAAGATAAACTTCACTGTTCATTGAAGTATTTACCTCCTGAATGTCCATGAATTTCTTATTAAACTCTTCAATTTGACCTTCTATTCATTGGTTTTACTTTTAATTAATGTTTTCTGAGTTCTCTTGTACTTCTTTGATCGTTCTTCTGAATTCTCTTGTTCTGGTTGACTTGTCCTTCTAAGCTTTCTTCTACTTCTGATTTTTTTACTATGGCAGTTCTGAACTCTGTCTGGTAGGGGGATATTATCTTTCATCTTTTTGTGTTTAGATTCTGGAGAGTTGTTCTCACTTTGAAATGTCATTTTTAAGTTTTTTTTTTAAGTTTTGTATTTCTATTTTTCCTGTTTTTATTTGCCCATTTTTCTACTTGAGATGTCCCTGTTTTATTATTGTTTTTCTGTATCTTTAGCAGAAATTTAGGGGGTAAATCTATTTTGATTTTCCAAAAGGTGGTTCTGTGGTTTTTGTTTGTTTGATTGACTGACTGACCCCTTTCCTGGCTTATATATGTATAATCTGATTTTTATTTGCTGAGTCAGAAGGGTGGGGGGTGCTTCAGGAGATTCACAGTTGGGATGAATGAGTCTATTTGGGAATGTCTTGTAATTTTGCTGCTCCCTATAGCTCTATTCTCTGGGTTTAGGGATGAAAACCTCAGCAGTTCCATTGCTTTCAGTTTGCCTTGCAAGTAAGTTTAGTCCTAAGAGTTTGGAAGGGTGAGTGCCTGCTTTACTATTAACTTTATCAGTGACCCAGTCTGCATGGAGAATTTTAGCTTCTTACACAAAACCTCCACTTCCCTCTCACCAGGTACTATGGCTTAAATGAGCTAGGCTATCCATGTCCCCTATTCCAGACCACAACCCCCAGGTTCCTTTATCTACCTCTTGTGCAATGTAGCATGAATCTACTCAATGTCAAACCTCTTGAAATATGCATTGTTTTCTATTATCCAAGGGGTTATCAATCCCACTCTTATCTAAGAGACTCTGTCTAAACATTGTCACTCTGGATCACTGGACCTATATACTGTGGGAAGCAAACCTGAAGTTGCCTCTGTTGAGACCTGTAATATCTGCTCCCTTTGACACAGTTTACTCTAGGGCTTGCCAAAACCTACAGGGTCTGAGCTGTTTCCAGAACCCTCTCTGATGACTGCTGACCTCTGGGTAGACTTATTGCAGGTGTCTGCTTTATGATCCCGTTCTAAAGCTCACTGAGTTCTACTAAAACATACTGTGGTGAAGGCCTCTTCCAGAACCTATCCTGAAGTTTGTCAAGGTCTAGGGGGGGCCTACCTTAGCAAGGCATCCTCCACATACTGTCCTGGGGTCCTAGAATTCTACCATGGGTTACTTCAGTTCTCACCTTGGAGCTCACTGAGGTTTCTGGGGGCATACTGTGGTGTGTGCTTCTGGGTCCTCTTCTGGGGTTCATTGAATTCTACTGAGAGCTACTATTGGTAGAACTGATTCCAGGACCCATCTTAAGTGAACTCACAGAGTTTTTTGTGTTTAGATAATTTAAATAGATTACTCCATTCTCTCCTTGCTTATATGGTTTCTTTGAGATGTAAGCCTGGTGAGAGTGACTTTATAGGTTACCTACTTTTTCTCAACCTAGTCATTTTCAAGATTCTTTCTTTGTCTTCAACACTTGGTAGTATTATGTGTCTTCAGTTTTTTTTTCTTCATATTTCTTTCTCTTACTATATGGGTTCTTTGTGCATTATCTTTGAGGTTACTGATTCTATCATCTATTTGGTCTATCCTGCTTACTTGCCTTTCTCCAGATATTTTTCTTCTCTGTTGATCCTTCTACATCAAAGTTTTGTCATTTTTTTTAAGTTTCAATTTCTATCTTCTCTGTGTTAAGTTTATTTATCATGACATTCAAATGTTTTTCTGAATTTTGTTGTGTTTCTTTGATTAGCTTTTCAGAGTTCTCCTGTATTATTTTGATTTGCTTCTCTGTGTTGCCTACTATTTCTTTGAATTTCTTTATTATGACAATTTTGAACTCTGTATGTTATAAGTAAAAATTTCATTGTCTTTGAGTTGAATTCTGGGGAATTATTTTCTCCTCATGATAGCATATTGCTTTAAGGTCTCAGGCATTTTTCTACGTGCCCATTTTGGTGCTTCAGATTCCTCTGTTTTTAAAAAAGTATCTATAGTAGTCACTTAGGGATTTCACTACTTCTACTTTTACAGGAGGTAGTGTTATGCTTTTATTTTATTGGTCTTGCAGCTTCCATAGGGGATTTGTTTGGAGGGGTTCAATGACTGGTGGAAACTGATGGGATGGGGGCTGTCTTGAGTTTGTGACACCACCAATATTGCCCTCTCTAGCATTCCAGACCTGAGTCTCTGCAGTTTGCGCTCAATACTAGTGCACTAGCGTTAGATCTTCATATGGTCTTTACTAGTCTTGATGAACGAGGGAGGACGAATGCAGTCCAGCACATTCTCCTTGTTATTTTAACTGGGACATGACCTGCAGGCAGCACATATGTATTTCTCCTTAGTAAAGAGTGCATTTCTCCTCAGTGAAGTGTGTGTGGCTCCACACAGTTCAGCTCTTCTTCCCTGAAGCTTCTGGCCCAGCACTAGTGCTACAGTTTGTGTGATTGCTTCTCTGTCTCAGACCATAGCTTTCAGGCATTTCTCTCCACCCATCTCTAATTTAATGAAACATGAATCACCTCAGTGTTCTCTGGTACATTCTGTGTTGGATTCTGATGTCCAAGAGGTATTCCGAATTTCACTCCAAATCATGGGAAACTCTGGGTTTAGTGTTCTTATGGATAAATTTCAGATTATCTTCCCAGGAACAAAGCAATGAAACTTCTTTGATGCCATTTTGATCTTATCTGTCCCACCCTCTTTAACTAAAATGAAAGAGATGGTCTGTTCTTAATTAATTGCCAGCAATCAAGATTTGGTCAAATATTGAACTTAGTGAGTTGAATGGATCTATCTATAACTTTTCCAGCTCTGTGTGCTAGAATATATTTCTATAAAGAATCATTTCCTTGATTCAAAAAGATTCTAAAACCAGGGAATGAGAAATTTTATTTCTGCAATATTAGAGAGTAAATGCTTATATTTTCAGGGACATGAGGGTAGGTACAAATCAACCTTAGAAGAAAATCACCACAGAGGTAAAAACCATTTCAATGATGTGTCAAGTTTCTTTTCTTTTCTTTTCTTTTCTTTTCTTTTCTTTTCTTTTTTTCTTTTCTTTTCTTTCTTTTTCTTTTTCTTTTTTTTGAGTTAGTTGCTGAATGAATGCAGAGGAAAAATAAGACTTGGTTTAACCAAGGTTGGCTTTCCCAAGGGTCAATGGATGGTAGTGGCTATCAGGAAAGTGTACTGATATGAGCACATAGAATTGAGAATTTGTCCATGAAATGATGAGAATTACAGGCAATGAGAAGTGACAGAGGATGTGTTTAATAATCTGGGGTCCTTGTGGGGTGAGGAGCTGTTGAAGATTAGAATGTGGCAAGCCAGTTGTGTTCAGAGAAAGACAGGGAGAAGCTCAAAGGTAAGATCCTAGAGGTGATACATCTACAGGCCATGACAAGTTCAGCAGATGGTCGTGAGAGCTCCTGTTTGAATAGATAGGTGGGTAGATGACAGATTAATAATTTGGGGGACCAGAAATCTGTTATCCAAAGGAAAACACAAAGCTCAAGAGAAGCTAGACCAAACCCAAACAAAAAATAAAACCCATCAAAATCATTACTAAAATCTGCTCATATACTATTGAACAGGAATGTGTCTAAAATAAAACAGAGTAAGAAGAATAAAAATTAATCGAACAGACAAATTTTTACCAAGAAGTATGGATGGTAATGGTAAAAGCATTAAATGGACTAAATCTATTTGGTAAAATTTAAAGTCCACAAAGGAGATATAATGATGATTTTTTTTAACAATGTAGCTTGAAATATCTAAAAGTTTAAAATTTTAAGAGAAACATAAACTCAAAATCATAGTGGCAAGTATTGGCTGAGTCAGATATCATATATAGCAGTTATATGCATACTTTTATTTATACAGAGAAATCATACACATATACAAAACTTGTTCTTACTTTAGAGTCTATGGCATTTTTAAGAAATCTTAAAAGTAAAAGAATAAAATCTGCTCCAGTAATTTAATAGGAATCTGCCTTCAACTTTGATTCAATTCCTGTTTATGTAATAAGACATAAGCCTTAAGAGTCATTAAATTCCCATTTTAACTGGTTATGCCAGCTGTAAGTTAATACTCTGACTGATTTAACTTCTCCTCCTCTATGCTTTTGCACAATGCAATGAATGTTCTATGTTTTCTTTGCCTTTAATTGTCATTCCATCCAAGATTCCCATTTCTTTTGCTCCACAGTTTTGGCTGACATGATTTTAGAATGTAAAAAAAAATGTATTTTCTGTCTTTTTTGCTTTTAGATATTTTAGATTTTTCTCAGCACTGTTTTCAATATGCTTTATTTCCTGTTTTCATAAGCCCTTTATATAACTTAAGAAAATGTGATCCAAGACTTGTCTAGGTTAGAGGTTATTAAAATATTTTTTACTGTAATATGGAATATATTGATCTGCAGCATATACACTGGACATGGCTATTTGCAGAGTTGTCTTTAGATGAAATTGACTCACAGCAATTTTCCAGTGCTTTCCTCAGTGACCTGGGGAGGCAGTTGATAGGACACACATACTGACAATTAGCACACAAACACTGTACCCCTCTGGTTTCCAAAGTAAAATGGATGGAACAGTTTTTGCTCTTCCACTGAGCTCCATTAGCTTTTTCATGTTAACTGAACTTTGTTATAATCATTAAAATGCTTAAGTCTCAAGCATTTGACACAATGAATTTTGATAAATGTATATCTTTACTGAAAATATAAAACAGTTCCACAATCTTGGAAAGTAATCTCATGTTCTTTTTCAATCAATTCATGTCTCATTATCTGAACTCCAGGTAGCTGTTGACCTGTTTTCTCTTACTTACTCTATTTTTGGGATTTTTTAATGTAATGTATAGCACTAAATTTTTTTTTTCTTTCTCTTTTGTTTGTTTAGAATTATTTCCTTGTATGGATATACCACAATGTGTTGATCTTTTTTTTTTTTTTTTTTTTTTTTTTTTTTTTTTTTTTTTTTTTTTTTTTTTTTTTTTTTTTTTTTTTTTTTTTTTTTTTTTTTTTTTTTTTTTTTTTTTTTTTTTTTACTGGTAGATAGCTAGGCTCTTTCTAATTTTCTAATTTTGACTTCTTAAGCATATAGTTGACATTAAGGAGCCATCTCTTTATGAATATTTGTTTCTGTTGTTATATATTTAGGAGTGCTATTTCTAAGTCATAGGGTAAGTGGATATTTAAATATTTTAGAAAGTATCAATTCATTTTTAAAACATGCAATTTATACTGTCACTAAAAATGTATGATAGTTTAAGTTGCTTTGGATCATTGTCAACATTACTAGAGTCAGTTTTAATTTTAGTCTTTCTGGTTGTGTATATAAGTATCTTACTACAATTTTGCTTTGTGATTTCCTGGTCACTAATGGTTGTATGTTCATTGACTGTTTTAGTCCATTCTGGGTTCTATAACAACAACAATAGTATTGGGGCTTACCCACAAACGTTTTTCATAGTTCTGGAGGCCGGGAAAGCAGTGTTTTTTGTGAATCACTTTCTGGATTATAGTGACTCTATTCCCATAACCTAGTCATCTCCCAAAAGTCCCTAGTACCAGTACTTTCATCTGAAAAACTAGGAAGGATTTCAACATATAACTTGAGGGAGGACACAAATGCCCAGTCCATGACTATTTGAATATCTTCTTTTGTGAAGTATCTATTCAAACCAGAAACCAATGTTTAATTGGGTACTTTCATTTTAAATATTTTATCTTCCTTGATGGTTTTAAATATTAATATGCTTTATTTTTTATTAAGTTTTTTATTGATTGTATATGTTTATACATATATAACACATCTTTTCTACCCCAAGGCTCTCTCATCACCCCATCACCTGTGCACCATCTTTATTCCTGTGCCCTCTCCCTCTCCCAATCTTACCCTCCCCCACCTCTATGTCCTATGCTTCAGTTTTGGTGACAGTTTTAAATTTTTCTAGTCTGTTTATTTGTTTGTTTTCCCTACATCCCTCACATAAGTGAGGCCATCCCATGTTTCTCTTTTTCTTTCTGACTTATTTCCGCTAACATGATTCCTTCTAGCTCCATCCATATTGCTGCATATGTGCATTTGTCTTCTATGATTGATGAATAATATTCCATTGTGTAAATATACCACATCTTTTTCAGTCATTCATAAGTTATGGGGCATTTGGATTGTTTCCATATCCTGGCTATTGTAAATAGTGCTGCAATAAACATCTGAGTACAGGTCTCCTTTTGAATTAGTGTTTTTGTATTCTTTGGGTAGATTATTGCTGGACTGAATGGTAGTTCCATTTTTAGTTGTTTGAGGGTTCTCCAAACAGCTTTCCATGGTGACTGAATTAGTTTGAATTCTCACCAGCAGTGTAAGAGTGTTCCTTTCTCTCCATACCCATGCCAGCAATTGTTGCTCATATTTTGATATGGACCATTCTTACTGGTGTAAGATTGATATGTTTTAAATGAGAATAAAATAGATAGATGACAGGATTGTCACAGACTTTCAGATTTAATTTCTCAATCAGCATGACAAATGTTGCAGTCAATGTGTTATTCCCATTTCATAGATTTTGAAACTGAATCAAGAGATTGGAAACCTCTCTCAATTCACACACTTAAAATCAAATGATTTTAAGTATATTCACATATTTGTGATATGCAGTCGTTACTACAATCAAATTTGGGACTTTTTTCTCATGTCCTTTACTCCCTCTGCCCTTTCCCAAATATGGGCAGCTACTAATATGTGTTATCTGTAGATTAAACTCTTCTAGATATTTCCTATAACTTGAATCATAGGATATGTGGTTTTTTGCTACTGACTTCTTTTGGTCATGATTATTTTATAACCACAATGATCACCACCACTCCTGCAATTCCATTTCCAGTCCCTTGCAGGAAAGTGCAACACATCACTGAGATCTCACTATATGGGCACAAGCAGAAGTTATCTGTGAACCTTACTTAGGTCTGACTCTTTTAGTGCAAAACCAAAAACATCACAAAGTTCCACATCCTTAATGCTCCCTTGTCATACTTGATTTGAATGAAGAGAACTCCTGAGACATAGAGGAAGGTGAAAGCATGAGATGGGGGAGTCTAGGGCCTTGAATGAAAAGCAGGATCTTACTCCTTCGGCTCTGACTCTAAATAAGTGTTCATCCTTAGATTCAGGTGGTATCTATTATAATAACTAGTATTATCTATCCATCTCGTGAGAAAGTCTACAATCATGTATACTTCTAATGCATCAAGAACTCTAATCATGCTTTGTCTTTTCATTTTGATATTTTAGATTGATCACTCACCCATGACTAAGAATTATGATTTTCTTAATATGGTGCCTCTGCATGTGGCACCAGTAAAACCCAATTTTCTTACCTCCAAGCAGTTATAAAGTATAGATCTTTTCTAAATCTATGTACCTCATTTAGTCAAAAGTACATTTTATGTAGAAGTCACATACATTCAAAAATATTTATTAACATCCTTATAATAAGTTTTTCAAACTTAGTGTTTACTGTCTTTTGTTCCATAATCTCCCAGAACATAGCCAACTTTATAGGAAACATGAAGAACAGAACTAACTGCACTGCAGGGTATCTAGTGAATTATAAAAATCTGTTCAGTTCCAAAGATCAAAACTTTCACTCATCTGGTATATATAAATCATCTACATATACTTTATGAAGGGGGTTTATCTTGAATTATTTGCTGAGTGTTGGATTTGACACATAATAAATATAAGTTATTCTCACAGGATAGTAGATTAATATCTACAAGAAAAAAACAACAACAAGCATCTATGGAATTTGCATGGGAAGATGCTCTACTTTTCTCTTAGAGGAAAATGTTCAGTCCCCAGGAAGTAGAACCGTGATCCTTGTTTTTAGGCCCCTTACTCAGTGTCTCTTTAGTGATATTGGGAAAGGAAGCTGTGCAAATATGGTTTATCCCTCTGGGCATTACCATTTTGTTTTTTTTATGCTTACAAAAGGTATACATTTGGCTTCCCAAGGACTTCTGACTGACAATATTGAGGAAGACCTATGGATAGTCAGCTGTAAGAATAACTAATGAACTAGTCTGTACAAATCTGAGGTGAGGTGTCTGGAAGTCAACTGAGATTGACTGCCTAAGCCCCAGGCTCCCAAACAATTTTCAATGATAAAGCTCATATTTTCATCTTCACCTACCAGATCCTGAATCCTTTAGCTGGTTCTGAATTTTAAGTATGAAGAAACACTTGTAGGAGGAAATATTTATTAAGGAAATATTTATAAATGGAAATACTTATTGACCCCTTATTATAATAAGTACTATATTACATGTGGTACAAAAATCAGGTAAATAGCTATAGTTTCTCTTCAATGTGGAAAATTGCACTTGATTTGCTTGCTGTTGTTTTCTAGTTCCTCCAGTTGAGAGAGAGAAGATATACTTGAGCTCTTTTTATTTCTTGATGTGTATTGCTGTATATTTCCTCTCACTATAAGACATTGTTGAAAGGAATAGAAAAAGTCATAATGAAATGGAAAAATAGTCCCTTCTTATGGACTGGAAAAATCAAAGTTTTCAAAATGGCTATTCTACCCAAAGCAAAAATTCAATATAAAATCCCAATAAAAATACCATTGACATATTTAAAAAAAAAACTGGATCAAGTACTACAGGCATTCATATGGAATCACAAAAAAACCCTAAATTGACAAAGCAATCTTGACAAAGAAGATAGAGAATGGAGGTATCACATATCTAGATTTTAATTTTATAATAAAGTCAGTATAATTAAAACCAGCTGATACCGTAACAAAACAGATATATAGACAAATGGAAAATAATTGAGATTCTAGAAATAAACCTATACACACAGGCAGTTAATTTATGACAAATAGTCAAAGATATACATTGGTGAAGGATAGATTATAAGAAGATGTAGTTTATATAGTCATGACATACTAGTGAGTGATTAAAAAATATAGACTCATATCATTTGCAAAAACATGGATGGAGATTGAAAGGAAAATATTAAACAAAATAAGAACGATAAAGACAAATACTATATGGTGTTACTAATATGTAGAAAGAACAGGAAGGGAGAGAGGCATAATAGTCTGGTGGTGGAATATGGGCAAGATGGTGGATGCACTATGGTGGTAATACTTGATGGGGATACCCAGATGTTCCCTCAGTTAAAAATTAATTAATAAACTAATTAATAATTTTAAATGCACAAAAGACTATGTAACTTCAAAAGAAAAAAAATCGTGTCTTAAATAGATTGGAACTCATTAAAGGAAAGAACAGCCTTGCATGAAAGGTAAAATCAGTCAAAGATGGCACATGAGTTTATATGATGTGGGAAAGACTGCAATTCTAATAGGAGTTAGATATCCTATCTCACAGATTTGAAATTTTTCTATATATTATAATTCTGAATAACTCTAAAGGATTTGGATATATGTAAGATTATACAAAAAAAGACAAAAATTTTCAATTTACCTCGACCTACATGGTTTTAGCTTTCCATGGCATATAAAAACTAGCAAGTCAAATACAAAAAAGAAAATCAAGGATTCTAAGTTGATTACTTTCCTGTGATTAAAAATAATTATCTCTTTACAATAATGTGAAATTTATGTATAAATAAATTTTTAAAAAATTAAAAAATTATCTCTTTAAAAATTTTCTAGAGTACATCAATGTCAAGGAAGTATTAATGGAAACCAGAGTTGACAAGATCATTAATCTTTCTTGTCTCTATGTTCTCAGTTATGTGGTATTCTTTTTATAGTATCCTTGTACCTGTTCTTTATCTGCAACTTATTTTTTAGTATAATAAATAAGTAATCCTCATGTATGAAAAAAAAGAGGTAACAGCCTTAAAAAAGCAAGTGAAAGAACAGACACTGATGTGACTGTTGGGCTGGTGAACACAGGTGGGACTGGGAAAGCCCATGGTATTTTGGTTCCTGAGTAACTTGGATCTGAATCACTTTCTACCTCTACCACACCTCTAATTTCCATCTATCACCAGGTGCTGGACAAGAAATGCTTGTGCCTTTCATATACCTCAAAGAAGCACACTTCAGTAATTGAGTCATGATCTGTGGTGTAGTATCTCTGAGGACATGTCCTAGTAGTGTTATTGACATAAACACTTTGACATGAGTGAGGAGTGTTCTCCTTTTTGAAGGGGTAACATCACTCTGGCTGTGAGTGAATCTTCTGTAGGAAGTCCTGGGAATCAGCCTCTGCCTCTTGCTAACCAATCTGTTCTTTGTTATCATAGCCCCCTTTCTCAACCCTTTCTATGCTAAGAGATGGAGTTAGGTCAAGAGTCATAAAGCATGAACACCTTTAAAGGCTGGGTTTAATTTGGAGAGTAAGTCATGCAGGCATATTGTTCTGAGCTCCTCTTACCATGGGAGAGGGGCATTCCCAGTGTCTTCTTGAGATGGGGCATGTAGAGGAGAAGGGGAAGTCTGGTTTCCCTGCATACAGTAGTGGGATGGTTTAATTTTAGCTGAAAGATCAGGTATATGTACCTTTAAGTTTCATAGGGAATATGAGATGAAGATGTAAATTTCTCAGGTCAATAACTGAGAGACTTTGAAGTCAAGGGTTTTGATGTTCTTGATAAAATCATGATTTCTTTTCATTTAGATTGACATTTTTGAAACAAGTTTTACTCAGTTTTGGGATGAAGGAATTTGGTAATGATTTGCTATATTCCACCAAAATAAGGGTTCTCCTTTCTGCACACTACTCAATCCTTTCTATGAAGTGTCTAACTTCATAGAAATAAAAGACATTTATTAAATACCACACACTCAGTTATGTTTAAGGTATTTGTGTCAGATCCAGGCAATGCTTGTCTAATATTCCATCCTTTTTCTTACTAAAAGGATCATATTTTGTCAGGTTGGCACTCTACTTACCTTATATATGTACATTTTCTAGTCTTTCTTGCATATGACAAAATTTTAGCCAAAGAGGTACTAACAAAAACCACTGGATGTGGTTTCCAAGAAAGGAGTTTTAAAGGGGACTGTCTTTTCTGAAATGCATGCTATTGCTCTTCACTCTTCCATCTTCCTTTTTCCAGGAATGGATATTATAATTGTTGATACTCCAGCAAATATAAGATCAAGAACTACATTTTATGGATAGAAGGAACCTGTTTGATGACATTGCAGAAACTCCTTATCAGCCATTACTTTTTTGATCTTTATACTTCTTTTAAGTCATTATAACCTGTGTCTTCTGTTTTCATGCACCCATTTCAACCTCAACTATGGGGATACTCAAGTTTCAGCTAAGAGATGACAGAAAAATGAGTTTGTGGCCATGCAAATATATTTTACTAAAATAGTTTGGTGAAATTCTAACTTTAGACATTGAAGATGAGTCATGTGCTATCTTTCATCAAAGAGCACTGACTGAAACAAAAGCATTCAAAGTTGCATTCAAATTGAATGCAGCTTGAAGAGAAATGCCTTTGCTTTTGTTTGCTTGTCTTTATAAGCATGTAGATTCTGTGTTTGTAGAATTTCAGTGGAGTGGTATGTGGTTGAATGGAAAAATTGAGAACTTTGACATCTGGCAGATTTGCATTTGACTCTTGACTGTGCTATAAACTGGATGTGCAATTTTTAAACCCACTACTGAATTTTCCCAGCTTCACTTTTCTGACCTATGAAATGAAAATGCCAAAAGTAGAAATGAAGACTCTGTAAATGGTAAAGAGACTCAGTGAAATACCTGACACTGTATGTGATGATTTCCCTGCATTTGCTTCTCATTTTTTCACAAAACTGGTGTTTATTGCATATCTGCTATACACCTGTCTGTGTTGGGCATTCATTTATGACTCTGAGTTTTCTCCAGATGAAGGTGTAGCATTAGAGTGAAGCATCACAGGAACTAATGTTTGGTCCACTGAGTGCATTTGAACTGACCAGGGAGAGTCAGTTTCAGAGTTCCATCACAAGGTTTCATTTAAGAAACAAAATGATATCATAGTGGCAGAGTGAGGCTTGTTGATGACCATCCAAAACTGATTGTGAGGCTAGAGATGGAGCTGGCTGACACAGTCAGAATTGGAAGTGAGAGTAAAAACTATGAAATTCTATCTGAAAGAAATTGGACCTTTTCATGAACAAAATTATTTTAGTATACAGAGACTCTTAAACTGAGATTCAGCAAGGCTCATTTCCTTGACTGCAGCCCTGAACATTAGTTTTGTATGTCCTACAAGTAAGAGATCGTGTCCTTGCAATATTTAAAGTCAATAGAGTATTTACAACAAAAAAACCACATAAACACACATTTAACCCGTGACAGACCCTGTCTTCAGTACATGTTTCCTTGGCTACCTTTCAATGAACTTGGTCAATAGTGTACTATAAAGATCCCCAAATTTGAGCTTATTCCATATACATTATTTGGGGATCATAACATGAAATACATATTTAGAGTAAGGACTTGGTAGAGAGTAGTGAAAATATAAAGAAATTTCCTTATAAAAAAGTTATTTATGTGCTTTCTTTTGTTAATCAAGACACTAGGCTCAAGGCACTTGCACTTATAAAGAGCAATTCTAATAGCATCTCACATTTTCTGAGAACTTGTCAAGTGCTGGGACTTAATGTGGCTTACTATTATCATTAGTGCTCACCATAAATAGCTGTCATTCATAAATATAAATGATGTAGGGACAAGTTTCAATGGGAAACTCTGTGTCATAGAATAGAGATTAGTCTTTGGTATCAGTAAGACTTGAGTCTGAAACAGAACTATAACTACATAAGAGATCTCAACCATAGTTCATTATTCTGCATCCCCCCACCCCCACCACCCTTTTTCAAATGAGTGAAATGAATCTGAACAGAATTGGGTTGCCTACCCCAGGTCACAGCTAATCAATAGAAGAGCTATCTTGTATCAGGGGAAGTGTGTGTTCTTGCATATACAATCATACTACCCAGATCTTGGGGCTCCACAATCACAAACAAGCCCCCTTGTTTGCATCTGAGAAAGGGGGGGATGCAGAGGGGTTAACTGTGACCTCCAGCTTTGTAGGAATCAGCACTCTAGCCCTTATGTCTGCTTTCTCAGAAGCAATGATAGGGGCATAAGTGAAAGAAAATAAACCAAGATTTCACCTCCATTTTTTTGGTTTTGAAACAGAACCTAAGTCAGGATAAGATATGGATTAGATACGTTCTCCTGGTTTTTAATATATCACATCTCTACAAGATTTATGGATGTTTTCTCCTGCGTTGGAAAAACTTCTGGTGGATTATTAGGCTGTGTTTACCTTTTTCCACTTGTTTGGTCTTCAGCTCTCTGGGATAAGCTTGTGCTTAGTTTGACTCTCTCCATTGTCCATGTAACTTTCCTTTCCCCTTGTCTGTAACTCTGTAGTTTTGTTATCAGTTACACATTTTCTGCCTGATTAGCTATTTGTGTATTTTTCTGTCTTTTGTTTTCTGGTTAGTACAAGGATTAACTCTAAATCGTTGTGCATACTAGGGATCAGCATTTGTAATTCTTATGCCTCCCTTGAAGAAAATGCTTTTACTCTGGGTTCTCAGTTTGTTTTTTTTTCCTTTTTTCTCCCATTAGCAAATGTTTTCCTGCAGTTTTGAAGAACACTTTTGGTAGATCCTCCATGACACAGAAAACAACTTTGCTCTAAGCCCCAGAACTGTATTTTTTGTGTGTGTTTTTCTTTTTCTTTCTTTTTTTTTTTTAAACAGAACAAAGAGTACTTGCAACTGCCAGTTCCTTGGCTCTTGTTTCTTCCTTTTAGGCTCTAAATGGTAACCAGATACTGACTCAATTTCTGTGGCCTCATTTCTCCCCCCACCTCTTCCCCATTCCTCCTGAGGTTCATTATTTTCTCCAAATTAAAATGTTCTGGTTGGAATGAGTGAGTATAAAGAGACAGGGCAGCAGGGATATCTGGCTCCACATAAGGGTTTTATCTTGGGGAGACCTTCCTTATGGTCTCGCATATGATTAATTGTCTGTAAGGAACATGACTTTCTAATTTGATGAGAATGGTTTTGAAAGGAAGTATGTTTTCATTACCCATGACAGGTTTTAAAAACAGTATCTTAGAATATTTAAGAGAATACAAAGGTTTTTAGCTTGATCCAAATGTGAAACTGTTAGTCATTCATTTATATGTTCATTTACTCATTTATTCATCCATTCAGTAAATGTTTATTTCATGCTAGACTTTGCTAGAGTCTGAGGATGCTAGGATGAGCTGAAACAGACTGGCACCTGCACTGTCAGGCTTTATAACAAAGTAAGGGTGAGAAATGCTAAGCAGGTGAACATCTGCAAATTAAGATTGGTGCACTGAAGGAGTGGAGGGTTCTTCCAGGACAAAGAGCACCTAAGTTGAGGTATGCTTGTGATCAGGGCAAGCTCTCTCTTGGGGAAGATACTCACGAGCCGAGCTATGAAGGGTGAGTTTTTCAGATTATAGTCAGGAGCAGGATTAAATACACTTTTAGTGGGTGTTTCCCTTTCCAACAGAAGGAATGAAGTATGCAAAGGTCACACAGAGGAAATAGCAAGAGAAGTTGTCAGCCAGAGAGGTTGGGTTTATAAGTGTGGGAGGACAGTGAACCAGCAGGGATCTGAGGGGTAGCTGAGTTCTGTTCCAGTCAGGAAAAGAGATTTAGTCTATTACTAGAGTTAGAGGTGGATCCCACATTTGGGGAATGACATAAAGCTCACATCTTTTTTTGTGTATGGAGCAGAATTTCAGAAGCCCAGAGTGTATTCATTTACTCATTCATTCTTGAAATATTTATTATATTTCAGCCAAGGACAAGTCCTAGGAGATAATGGTGAGAGAGAAAAAGATGGTCTCTGTTGAGTCTGGACTTACAGTCAAGTAAATGAGGACAATAATAAATGTACAGATTGAGAAAAAAGGTAAATTCTGATGCTATTATTGCAATGAAAATGCTAACTAACAGGAATCTAGCAGATCAGATAGTGGTGCTGATGCTACCATCACTAGTCCTAATGAGTTTTCAGGGAAGACTCCCTGAGGGGTGAGATTTTCCTTTCTAGTGGCAGCATTTTCTCCTCCTCCCTCCTTTTTTTTGTCTCTCATCCTGTCTAGAGTAGAGCCTATCCCTTCTAGCTCTGTATGTGCCTTTTTCAGGGGCACATGAATGGACCTCAGGACTCCCCCCACTTTTTCTTCATTTTTGTGTAATTAGAGTATATATGGGTCTTTCATGTCATCCAGTCAATTCTCTTATTTTACAGGTGGCAAAATAGAAGCCTATGGAGGTACTGTTCAGGATATTAGCAATTAGCCCATCCTAGTATCTAGGCCTTATAGCTCTAGGGCCAGAACCCCCTGCCCCATCATTTTGGTTCCTGTTAGAGTGGATATGACAGCTCTGCTCTGAGAATTTGCAGACTACTTCCAAACTACTTTCATTCCTAGGTGCGTAGGATACTCCTAGAGAAAGTGATTAATAGTCACTTTTCCCCCCAGAGGGAAAAAATCCCTCCTAAAAAATTTTTGGACAGCAACCAATTTAATTTAGACTCCAGAAAGTACTGCTTTTTCCCCCCAACCTGGATTATATTAATGATATTTTTAAAATGCCCTGAAGCCCTGAAGCATATTTAAGACCATGAAACGGGATTACAAAGCTTTTGCCATTTATAGAGTTACATGGAATGCAAAGTCCAAAAAAAAAAAAAAAAAATTTCTCTTTTTCCCTTGGTTCCCTAAGATTTCAAACTTAATAGGACTTTCCATAGTTAATATTTTTAAAGTAAGTAGATATTCTTTCACAAATGAGTCTTACTGGTTGTTGTTTAATCTAGAACATAGTTTTTCCTGACTAAGTTGAAAATCCCTTTGGGAATCATGGTAGAACCTAAACTAAAATTAGGTTTCCTGAAGTAGTTATAATTAAAGTCCTTTTATATGTTCTTAGCAAAGTCTTTTTCTATTGAACCATTGTAGGAAAAAAAAAATAAATCCCAGTGTGTGTGGAACTATCATATTAATGTATAGGCATTGAAAAGTAATTAAGTGGTTATTTTTATCTTCGTGAAAAACAATTTTACTGATGAATTTCAGGGCTATATTGTTAGGGAGTTTTCTTTCCTCTTCTAAGATATCTATATTTTATGATCTCTATTTTCAGAAGAAGAAATTGAAGCCCAGGAAAATGAAATCACTTCATTCAGACAACTAAACCCAAATCATGACTGTCAAGTAGTTGGAAGACATTTTGTATGGTATTTCACTTTAGATGACTAGAAGTTTCCATGTGGTGGGTGGTGTCCCTGGGAGTATGGGAGGAGGGATAGTCACTGGGAGTCAACAGTCAAACATAGAAATTCATGTTTGAATATCTCTTTGGGGCTTTTGTTTCTTTATATTTGCTTTCAAGAGGCCAGAACAGCATTGGAGACAAAAGTTCCCTGGGTTAGGTGAAAAGGAAACAGAAAACTCTTATTCAGAAATGTCATAGGAGTTAGATTCAGTTGACTGGGATTCAGTTGGCTCCACGGCAGTGATGGGATCAACCTATGGTGCCAGAGGCCTGACCCAGACTAAGCACAGTAATTTCCTGAAGCTACTGATGCAACAGGAAATGACTAAAATGATTGGATATTTTTTTGTAGTTCCAGAGGCCAGAAATTCAAAATTAATTTCACTGAAGTTAGTGTCTATATGAACCTTCTTGTATAGACTCTAAGCTAGAATCTGTTCTTGCCATTTTCCAGTTTCTCGTGTTCATGAGGGTTCCTTGTTTAGGAACCCTGCCTTACTCCACTGTGTGCCTGCAGTCACATCCTTTCTCCTTTCCTGTAATAAATGTCCTTTGCCTCCCTTGTATACAGATACCTGTGACTACATTTAGACATTTAGACAATTCAAGATTACCTCTGCATGTCATTATTCTTAACTTAATCATATCTACAAAGTCCCTTTATCTTCATAATGTGACATCCATAGGTTTCAAGGATTAGGATTAGGATTGAGTTTGTTGTACTGGACCTGGTTCCATCATGTTATACACTAATACCACATATTGATGGCAAGGAATGACCAGCCACAAGGTCAGCAGCAGAGTCTTACTGTTCTCTAGATTTGGTATGAAAATATCATAATGAATGTCTAGCAGAACAAAAGAGTGAGGGAAAAATTTAAGTAATACAAAGTTCCACAGAGATGGCACTGGCCTGATTGCTGCTGAGTCTATTTTTGACAGGAAAGAAAGTAATTATGTTGGAAATCTGATGGTTTTAATATTGTGGAAGTTGTGTAGAAATTTTTGGAAAGGAATGCATTTTTCAGAAATGTTAAAGTGATTTCTTGTTCAAACAGATCACAAAGCTTGTGGTTAAAAAATTTCCTTGGAGAATATAAATGTAAAATGACCTACAAAAGTTATCGATGCCCTTTTAAAACAAAAGATTTTACCCCATAGACACTGGTTGGTGAAGATGGCATTGAGGCATCTGGATTGGTAACTAAATATTATAATGAAGATTCTTCTTCTTGACTTCATAAGTCAGGAATGGAGAAAGGTAAAGATTCCAAGTTGGTGGAAACGATATTTATATGAAAGAACACAACCAAACACGGCATTTTTACACACACACACACACACACACACACACACACACAGTCAAACTGGGTCTTCTCTTGTAAATTGCAGAAGCATCTATAGAAGCAATATAGAAACTTCTACGTTGCACACATCACAATTTTTCTAATACCCGACAAGGGAGAATGAGTATATTCATTGAGATTCTCAAAATTCAGGTCAAGATAAATTTTTGAGCTTCCATGGCTCTTAATGGCTATTTTCAATGGTGCTTTTTAATAGAAAGCACTTTTTTCCTTACAGAACCACTCTATCATCTCTTAAAGTTTTGTGATTCCTGAAAGTTCAAGGGCCTTTTTCTTCTTCCCTAGCCATCATAACACATATGATCAAGTAAGTTCCAGAAATGGTATTCAATTAAAAATACTTACTCAGTTCCAGCTATCTAACACAGATCTGAAACTTGTGAAATCTAGTTTAGGGATAATCAAACTTACGTTGATTGCTCATTAGGCAAAATTGTGATTAAAGATAAATGACTAGAGTAGTAGCCATTTGAAATTTTCTTTTAGCACCTCCAAAACAATGCCTTAATGCTTCCATTCTCTGTTATCAGGATGCCGTCACCTACTGGTTCCTTTTAGTTAAAGGAATAATAGCAACCCAGGTGTTCTCATTGAAAAGGCTAATTTGTTGGGTGATACTAACCCTTACACTTCCCAGCATAATGTATTTGCATGCTCTGAGCTTTTCCTGTTCTTGGTGGAGAGATTCTGTGTGGTGCCCTGTGTCTCTCTCTACTAGCATGCTGGATTACTGGACCTCTGACAACTAGAAACAGTTATAGTTTTCAATGTACTGTGACTTTCAATTGAACTGATCAGTATGGACACATACTCAATGTTAGTATCTTTGGAGTGGTATTTTTAGGGTGAAATATATTCAATATAACTATTTTTTCTGTAATATAAACATTAGGAAAGTGAGACTGTATTTTCCTAGCTTCAAGGGTTAGGAGGTCTTCTAGATTATTGGAAAGTTATGAATACAGAGAAAGTAGAGAAAATAATGTATGGACTTGAGTACAGACTGCCTGCCCCAATTCTGTCCTAGTTTATACTTACTGTTCAGAAGTAATTATATATGTGGCATTGCTTTCATTCCCCTTAAGGATCTTGTCTTAGACATTAAAATATATCATCACACTAATTAAACAAAATTAAGAAGTACTGGCCCATGGGACCTCCATAGTTGTTAATATATTCAATGTGTAATGCCTTGGAAGAGAGTAGTTTAGGAAGGAGAATGGCTTCCCAATAAGATAAATTCCACTTTTTGTCATATATTTTTCACAAAAGAGATTGAATATGATTGTCTCCTTGGTGTTTATATGAATATTGCTTAACATAGTTTTAAAGGATACAATCAGAAAAATTGACAAAAATCAAATAAACGTAGTTTTTCTAAATAAAATATTTATAATGAGTTATAAAAGGCAGTGGTAGAAATCCTGTAGTAAGGGAAAAAAAGAGGACGGGAGCTTTAAATAATCTGTTGTCTGGGATAATACTTTAGTATGTACTCATAGGTGACTGTTTCCTAATTATCTTGACTTAGGCCTTATAGTGTGCATGTTAGACAACCTGTTGCTACTTAGTTCTAACTTATGCAAAAAAAAAAAAAAAAAAAAAAAAGAGGGTCATAGAGGAGATACAGACTTTTTTTGCCCCTTCCATTCAATTGAGTCCTATCATTGTTTTTCAATTGGGCATATAATGGACTTGTTCTTGTTAGGTCAGAGTAAAACTGGCCAAATAGTTTTGCCCCATCAACCTGAGTACCAATGTGTATAATATGAATTACAATTAACCATTAGTTTTTTCAATTCATGCATGAGAAAGTATGATTTAAACAACTAAAACAACAACAGCACCACAAGATAAATACTTACAGCCAAGTTGTTTAAGTGACCATCGCCAGTATATTTTCTCTTGCTAAAAATCTCATCTCTGGACTTAGGCATTTTAATTTCCTCCCTCTATCGTTTAGCTTGTAAGCAAAGAAATAGATGATAGTGCTCCCATCGTGGCTCAGAAACTCCAAACCTAGTTCTGCTAGACATCGGTTGTCTGATGGTGGCTCTTCTAAGTATTTTTAGAAAAACCTGTCTTGTTTTGTTTTAATTAGTTTTATAGATGTTCCAAGCTGGGGCCTACATATTTCTGTGGTAAGCTCACCACTCAGTATTCCCCTGGAGGCTCACTAACTTTGGCCACATTCATATTTTATGGGAGCTCAGTTCCACAAGCTTGATGCTGCTTTTTTTTCCTTTTTACATTGAAATAATTTACTTTTCCTTTTCAGCAACCTGGGATTTCAACAATATAAAGCTGATCTACAAATTAAAAGAAGAAAAATTTGCTTTGTGGTTATCCCAGCAGAGATATAGGACATCTAAAAGCTGAAGAGCTTGGCATGATTTTTGTGTTGGCTTCCACTGACCTGGATCACAGGAATTCTTGATCAAGCACTTCCTAGGAAATTGAATTTTATTTGAAATTAAGTGCTGTTTCTATGAAAGTGAACCTTTAAAAAGATGGGCAATCCCATTTCTGTTTTATAGAAATGTTTGTCTTTCTTATTCCTTAAGTTATGTGTAGGTATTCTGCACATATTTGATCATTTCTCTGGTTGTACTCAGAACACAGGAAATATGGGTATAGTAATAGTAGAGAAATTCTTTGAAAATTTCTCTTCTGCTTCTTCTCTTTTATTTTGACTTCTTCTCTCTCTTTTTTTGCCTAAAAAAAAGAAAGTAACCTACTATCTATATGGTTTGATTCAGGGTAACACAAAAGTTGCCCTGAATTAAATATTTCTATCTTATAGGTCTACTGGGCTGCTTAAAAAATCCCAACCTTTAGACCACACACTCTTAATTGTGGTATGTGGGTTTCTAGGAGTTGAAAATTAAAAAAACCCACAAAGGGTTATTTAACAGTTCCAACTTTTAAGTGTGTCCTTCTCTCTACCAGATTCAGGCTTTTTGACACAAAACAGTGACAGCTGGGTTAATGCATTAAAGATCACTGTCCTAATCTCCAAGGAGGGATGTGAGGAGTCAGGAGGAGGGGAAGGAATTAATAGTACATCCATTCTATCAGCTATCATGATGGCCTTACTGGATATGCTCACTGATTAGCCTAGTTATCTAGAAATGTTATTGGGTGCTACTCCCCCCCTTTTTAATTTTTGTCACTGAGGGTTCTCCCACCTGCATGCAAGCAGCTGCCAGAGATCAAACTTTAGTGGTAAAGGTAACACTTGATAAAGAAGAAAAAAAGAGAAGATGCTGGAGAAAGACTGGACTTTGTAGAATGCCTGCTTCATGTTTGGAGGGACAAAGAAGCACCGTCATGGACTTGTGTCTTTGGCACCTTTCGGACTAAAACTGGTAACTGGGGGGCCACTTGTGGCACTAAGGACTTTTTGTTTTTCCTGATAATTTTTTCTTTTAAATAAAACCTTGTTGTTAAATTGCATTTGACTGGCAACTGCTATGCATGGGTGGTATGAACCTGAGGGAACCTGGGTGGCAGAAGCCGCATTTTAGAAGTGCCATTCTTTTCCTGAGGTTTGTTGGTTGGAGGCTTTTGCCCACTTTTGCACCTGATTTCAAGACCACTCCCTTTGCATTATTCAGGTCTTTGCTCATATGTCACCTCTAAAGAATGAGAGTTTCCCCCAACCTGAATACTGACTCTGTCCATTCTCTCTCTCCAGCATTAAGGTTCTGGAGCCACAGTGCCCTCTTACACTTTCTTATACGTCTACAGTCTGGAGTTCTTGTCTGGTAGAGCAGGATGCTTGTCTCGTTCTTGCTGCTTCCTTAGTTTTAGATCTAGGTTGTTCAGAATGAGGGATCAGAGGGAGAAACAAGAGAGGATGGATGAATGATCTTTCTTTTCTTTTTTTTTAAATAATTATATAATAATTTTTAAAAAATAATTATATATATATAATTATTTACACATCATTATATAATTATTTCACATCATTTCGGTCCCTGGGGGTCAACCACCACTTCCCCTTCCCGACCGCTCCAGCTGGTCCCCATTCTCCCACTGTGTACTTTCATTTGGTTGACCATATATTAGTGAAACAATTTGGTTTCTGTCCCTTTCTATCTGGCTCGTTTCTGCTAGTATGATTTCTTCTAGGTACATCCAGGTTTCCATAAATTCATCAAATGTGTCATTTTTAATTGATGAATAATATTCCATTGTGTGTATATACCACATCTTTTTATCCATTCGTCTGTTCTGGGCCATTTGGGTTGTTTCCATGTCCTTGCAATTATAAACAGTGCTGCAATAAACATCTGAGCACAGGTGTCCTTTTGTACCCACATTGAGGTCTCCTTTGTCTAGATTCCCAGAAGTGTGAGTGTTGGGTCAAATGGTAGTTCCATTTTCATTAGTTTGAGGGTCCTCCATACTGCTTTCCACAGTAGCTGGACCAGTTTACATTCCCACCAGCAGTGTAAGAGTGTTCCTTTCCACAACCACGCCAGCACTTGTTGCCTGTTTTTTTGATGTGGGCCATTCGTACTGGTGTAAAGTGGTATCTCATTGTAGTTTTGATTTGCATTTCTCTGATTGCTAGTGACAATGAGCAATTTTTCATGTGCCATTTGTATTTCCTCTTTGGAGAAGTGTCTTTTTAGTTCTTCTCCCCACTTTTTCATTGGGCATCTTGTTTTGTACTGTTGCTCCCATATGTGGAGTAGAAGTGATGGGAGCAGCAACTAAAGAGAAGGGATGATTCTTCACAACTGTATACATAAACAGGATCTTGATAGCTGGTCCTGAAAATGCTCATAAGGTGACCAGGTGCTGATATGACAAGGAGAAGGACTAGAAGCTAAGTCCTGAGAGCTTGAGTTAGTTCTAACCTGCATAAAATACCCCCAAAATCATGAAACCTCTCTGAGCCTCTGTCAGATAATGATATTGAACCTCTCGCTCCTTGTATTTCTGATACACTGGAATTCTGATAAGGAAAAATTGAACAAATGCAGGTATATAGGAGCATGCTGCCATGAATAAATCCTGTCTGTACGATTTCGTTTAGCTTCTTTAGCTGCCTCTCTCTCTTCGTCTTGCTCTACTAAGGATGGGATTTTCTAATGCCTGGGGTCTCGGATCCAACATGACGAAAGAAAGTGAAAATAAAACTGTACTTTGGATGTGCTATTTGAGCTGGAGCTAAATTTGAGTGAAAGTTTTGTGAGTTTATAAACATACAATTAAGGCTCTTACAGTTATCTAAATCCACTTTCTTGCCTTATAATTTTATGGTTAGAAGCATTACAGTTGTTTTTAGATTTTCATTATAACTGTAGTAGCCACAGACAGAACCAAATAGTGTTTGTTTATTTGTGTAACAAATTATGCCCCTTAGCTAACTTTACTGTGTAATTTGCATTGGGTGTGCATTTCACACACACACACACACACAGAAAGTATACATTGTGCTGAGGGTCTTCTTTTTTTAACACTGACAAAAGAAAATTGGGAAACGAACATTTTATTGATGAGTGTACTGCATGTAATTTTTTCCTACTACCCATGTGCCTGCAAATAGAGAATTCTGAAGAGATCTGAATTCAAATATTTAAATTTCACTCTCTGATATTTTAACTAGGAAAGTCAGTTTATTTCACTGAATTTTCATTCACATTTAGCTCTGGCCCCAAACCACAGTTTTGATAAGTCACAGAAATTTTGTGTATAGTCAAAATAATGTTTCTCTGAGTTGTTATTTTTCTCCTTATTATCAATGTTATATTCTGTTTGGTCTCATAGAAGCCCTGTGACAAGTGATGGAAATGTCTGATAAAGCAGCAAAACTGTTTTTAAAAAAAGGACCTGATAATATAAAATGTGTTTAAGTAATTTGAATTAATCAGGAACTTGGGTAGGAGTAATATTTTAACTCTAGGTAAATGATAAGTTCCTTGTGTTAAGTCTAGTCTATTCTGGATTCCTACTGAGATAGAATAATCACTAACTCATAGTTGAATAATAAAGTAAAAGTTCTTACATCAAAATATTGCTCTATTGTTCATGTAACACCGTTGGATAAAGCACATACATCACTGAGAGGTCTTGTATCCACTAGGGAGGTACTGATGACCATGATGATGACCTCCCAGTGCCGGGTCCTTCATCTTTCTTTGTTGGAGGGTCTTTTTTGCTGGGGTCTACTTTCCAACAAATCTCCTTCTAACTCAAAATATTTCCAGCACCGGTAACTTCTAGGTTTATGCTTTCTGTTTTGTAGATTGGAAGTGTGAGGGATTGTGAGTCTGATGTGGTTACATAGAATAACTTGCAGTTTTAAAGAGAAAAATATTCCATGCATGTCTCTTGGGTTCTTGGTTTGTGTCAGGTACTTTTCAGATGTTGAAGATAGAAGGGGGAAATCAGGTGGGACTACAAGGAAGAATAAGTGCCCACACCTGGCCCTTCTAGTGGGGAGAAGAGGAAATTATCATCCTAGACTTTCTGCTGAAACAGGAAAGTCCTTGGCAAACTGGGACTCTGACCACATGAAATGGTGACCACATGAAGAGTTTGGAAAAGAAAAAGTGAATGAGATAATTTTGCATAGTTATAAGCATTATTTCAGAAAATAGCAAAGTAAAGCCTTAGGATGATATGAGAGCTTTTGAGTATGTGTGGGGGTGGTGAAGTGACACCGTAGCATGGGTGGTTTCCAGTGGGTTTTTGAGATCACATTCATGTTGGTGGTGCAGATGAGAAGGATGCAGATATGTGGCAAAGTGGGTTACTGCATTTCAGGTAGTGGGACAGCAAGTATAGGGATCCTGAAAAGGAAAAGACTTGTATGTTTGAGAAAGAATGTTCGTCAGAACAAAATGTACTAGGGTGGGATGGTGAGGTAAGGGTTTTTATGGGATTCAGTAAATATTCAGTCAATAACGATAATAGCTGGCATTATATTCCATTCATTTCATTTCATCAGTCTTGACAGTCACCCATTTCACAGTTAAAGAAACTGACACATGGAGACATTACTAAGCAAGTTGTTTTAAGTCACTCAGCCTGCCAACAGTGAGGCAAAATCCATGGAATTTTGTAGAATCTTCTTGTCTTCAGTGCAGTTAACAGAGGAGAAGCTTTGAGTTAATTGCAAGTGTTCCCATTTTCTGAACTCTAGATCCAGTCTCTATGCTCACTAATTCTGCAGTGGCCAGGGATAAAGACCATGTCATTTAGACACAGCCTCCCCCAAGCAGTTGCACTGTTTGCTCAGTCAGTGACAGACACTGGAGGAAGCCTTGCTGCTTTTGTTCATTTGCTCCAGCATTGAATGGGGACAGTTATGAAATGACTTTAGAAATAGTCACTGTGTGTGCTAAGGTCATTTCACTGAGGAAACATTTTTGTTTCAGCTTCCTTCCTTCCCTGGGTCTTATCCAGAGAGCAATGTCTCTGACCTTCTAAGCCACAAAGTCCAGAGATAATGGAGCACAGCAGGCCGATAGAATCAAAAGAAGAAAGAGTCTATGGTTGGGACACACACACATATACTCACACACACATTCCATATGAGACAAACTCACGTATGCACAAGAAAATTGTTGGAGTTAATAGACAGGCTGTTAATTGTGAAATAAGCTTAGAAAATACAGTGGAGATCTAGGTGTAAACTGTGCTCATCCAGAAATCTTATTTTGTTTGCTCAAGGCCTCCCTTCTGTTAGAGTAGAGAATGGAAGAATAGTTTTTGTTCTGAGCAAGTGCAATGAATCACAGGAACTTTTCCTTGGCCTGTACACCAGCTTGGCCTTTGCAGTTTGAATTTACTCTGATTGCATTGCCAGATGTGTAGCCAGCACCAAGAGATGGGATTTCATGACATAAGTCAGAGAAGAAAGACAGATACTGGATGGTGTCACTTGTGTGTGAAATATAGAGAAATACAACAAAAGATAAAACCAAACCAATAACACATCATAGACATCTGTTGAGTAGAGGCTACCAGAGATAAAAAAAATAGTACCAGAGATTTAAAGAAATGTATTTTGAAAATGCAAAGATTGGAGTTCCTATTTATAAATTTTATTAATCAATAAGAAATTTAATGAAATTTTTAAGACTCAAAGTAACAAACTCTAAAAATAATTTTCTTTTTCAGATTCTTCCCCCCCTCCCCTTTTGTCTTAATCCATATAATGGTGGTTGAAGATTTTGGAATTAGGAGAAAAATATAAAAAGAGTATCATATATTTTATTTTAAACTTTTTTGACTATTATTTGGTTGACAGTTACATCTCTCTTTTCTTCATAAATTCCTAATTCCTCTCCAGCTGACACATGGTTCTTTGCTTTTAATAAGCTTACTCCATATCCATCCTGTTTAAACCTAACAAGGTTCTCAGGGACAGTGATCCATTTTTAATTTGAGGATATGCATTTAGATGCTTGAACTGTGGAAAGTGGGAAGCCCTGTGCTTCTTTTTGTTCCTATACATACGTGCCTGTGATATAATTTATTATAAATTAGTAGGGTAAGAGATGAACAATAACATAAGAACATGCAGTGATATCATTATACTGTAATAAAAGTTATATGGATGTGATCTATCTTTGAAAGATATCTTTTGAAAGATATTTTCATACAGTGGTTGATCTCGAGTAACTGAAACCTCAGAAAGCAAAACTGTGGATAAGGGGAGATTTATGCTGATAATTAAAATGATCTTCATTAGTAACTAAAGACAGATTTTGTGAATAGAGAAAAAGAGGTGAGGAAAATTTGTGGGATGAGAAAATCACCTTCCTTTCTGCCCTCCTCCCCAGAACTGCAGGTTTTCTCAGGCTGTGGTGGCCCTGGTGCACCCCAATTGGTGCAGAGCCTTGTGAAGACTGTATGTGCCCTCTCCATCTGGCAACAGTTGCTTCCCTCTCAGTTGACTCTGAGGTATTGGGGAGTCAACACCTTGCTGATCTGCACTCTGCATCCTTATCTTATTAGTGGGGGTGGGAGGGTAGGGGGGTGGCTGGGGGGGTTGGGTGTGTGTGTGAGACAGTGTCCTTTTAAAAAGAGATTGTAGCAACAGTTTCACAAGGTTGTTTGAATTAGCAGATATTGCATGTAAAAGGCAAGCACCTAGTGCTTAATTATCACTTAAGAGTCAAAGTCAGAAGATAAAGGAATCCCAGGCACCAGGTAGTTTATTGAGCTTGAGGTGGTGCAGATATTACAGGAAGCTGGGCCTGAGTCTAAGAAGTGCTCAATCCCAGTGCCTGCCCCCTTTGCCTTGTGTTGGCTTGTATTAGCTGTGCTCCCCATTAGGCAACATTAGCTTTTTTGTTCCTCTATCAAAGGGCACATCTGGTTCTGGTATGCGTTTAACCCAAGGCATATTGAAGTTAGCTTTTAATGTTCTTGATAGATGAGCACTGGATTCAGAAATACAAGAAATGAATTCTAGTCCTATTTGCAGGGTCATCTTGGATGAGTCACTTCTCAACTCAGGTTCCTTCCATATGAACTCTATATCCTCCCACATACACCATGTGTTTAAGAGGGAAGATAAGATACCACTTTTGTGAATATACTTTGCCTGCCATAATGCTTTTTTCAGTCATGATAATAATACATTTTTCTCCCCAAAGTTCAGAGTTCTGGTACCCTTTTGTTACATTCCCAGAGTTCCCCTCTTCCATCAAATGCTTTGTTTAAATTGCTAAATATTCAAAGTTCTTAGTTAAGCTTTCCCTTCTCCAGGCTACATTCCTATTTTATGTACATATACATACTCATTCATTTGACTTGCTCCATAATCTTTAGGGTCCTGCTCTCCACTCGCTATCCTGAAGAACAAAGACAATCAATCTTTTCAGGGCTGTTGGTTCGTGGGTTAATGTAACACAACTGATTTTTTAAGATGTTATAATTTATTAATGTTAATTTTTTGTTGTATTGTTGTAGTCCCAGAGTTCTCTTGCCACCATATCACCTATAACCTATCACTATATCCCTTTATGTTCCTTCCGTTCCTTCCACTCCTGGTTTGCCTCTTCTGCCTCCCCAATCTGTGCTGTATGCCTCAGTTCTATGGTCAGCTTGGTGGTTTTGAATTTTTCTTGACCTTTTGTTGGTGTCCCTATGTTCTGCACACAAGTGAGACCATCTGGTATTTTTATCTTTTTACTTTTGACTAATTTCAGCTTGTATAATCTCTTCCAGCTCCATCCATGTTGCTGCAAATGACATGAGTTTGTCTTAGTTGTTTGCTGAATAATATCCTACTGTGTAAATATATCACAGCCTTTTTATTCATTTGTATATTTGGGAACATTTGAGCTGTTTTCATATCATGGCTATTGTAAATAGAGCTACAATAGATATAAGAGTGCAGGTTTCCTTTTAAATTAGTGTTTTTGTGTCTTTTGGGTAGATTCCCAGGAGTGGAATTACTGGATCATGGTTGATCCATGTTGAGTGTTCTGAGGACTCTCTACATAGTTTCCCATCATGACTGGACCAGTTTACATTCCCACCAGCAATGTAAGAGGCTTCCTTTACTGCCAAATCCTCTTTAATATTTGTTTCTGTTTATTTATTTATTTTATTTTTAATTTTTTTTTTCAATGTGGGCCACCCTTACTGGCGTGAGGGTAATACAACTGATCTTCATCAAAAATACCAAGCCAGAGTTACCTAACTTTTCCTGTAAATGGGCCAATTGTTAAGTATTTTCAGTTTACATGTCATATATTCTCTGTTCTAGCAGCTAAACTCTGTGTTAGGAAAGCAATGAAAGACAATATAAAGTGAATTTGTGTGACTGTGCAAACTTTATTTCAAAAACTGAATATCAGTCTTGATTTGGTCTATGAACTGTGGTTTTCAGACTTCTGCTGCTGAGAGAGGAATGACAGTGATGGTGGCAGTCTCAGATACTGTGTCAGGTTACTGGAAAAGAGCTTTGAAGTGGACTAGGGCTTTGATATATTCCCTTCCACCCTTATTTGCCTCAATGCCCCAACCTGGAGGTGTGGACAGAGCTGTGTGGAGAACAGAACTAGTTCTCACCTTGGAATCCTGAGGCCTGTTGTGTCATTGACTAGCCTGAGGTAGTTCGAAGAATCTAAATTTACAAGTCTGTTGAGATATGTCTCTTTGCCAAAAACTGATTCAACATTCAGAGATTAAGACTCTGGTGTGGGAAGTAAACTGAAATTTTATATGCTCACCCCACATGCAGCAGACCTTGACTGGGTCTAGTACAGCACATGCTGTTGCAGCTGCGAAGGGCCTCAACTCTGTTATGGGCATAAAAGCAGAGGGAAAAAAAGCAGGGATAGCAGTTTTCTACTTTCAGTCTCAAGTTTTTATATTTCTGCTCGATCTGAGATGAGCGCATCAACCTAGGAAAACATCCTAGGAGCATGAGAGTGATTAAACTGCTGAATGTCAGATTCTTGATTGGGATGCACGTGTGCACAAAACTTACATTTCATCCTGGTGGCTTTGTTCTACTGTCTCCATTGAACTACTTCCTGTCCGTCTGGAAAATGACCCCCACTTTTTAGGAGCTTAATGTTCATGTACCAAGAGACAGGATCTATTTCAAAAGGAGCTTTTTGTTGCCACTTGTCATTTTTGTACCTCCTGTTGTTGTCAGTCACTCTTGGGAGAGCTCTCGGGAGAGCCTGGGACAAACTTAAATGTCAAAGAAGATGCCCTGGGTCAGTTCATCTTTTTGTTTTTTTGTATGTAGAACTTGAGAACCAGAGATGGAGGTGAGTGGTTCAGTTAAAGTGGTTCAGTTGAACTATTTATTTGAGCTGAAGTCAGGACCAGAATCTAGTCACTGGACTTTTAATCCAGTGTTCTGTTTATGACACAGAACTATATCACTGCTCTGTGACAGTAAAGATAATGGGGTACAGGCACCAGAAGTTAATCTGAAGCCTTATCATAGAACTGAAGGTTCTTTGATCTTGACATATAAAGTTTCTTCCTTTCTCTCTAGATCCAGCTTTATCAAATCTTATAAAGCAAGTTTTGTTTACTTGCATAGAGGTCATTTTTTTTATGCTCATGTATGAGTCAGACTAGGTTGAGTTATATTGTGGTAACAATTGTTAACAATTATTATGTATGGTAACAAATGACCTTAGAGACTGTGTGACTTATGAAAGCGAAATGGGTATTTCCCCCTCATGCTTAATACTTGTTATAAGTACTGTGTTTCTCTCCTTATCACCTACCTCCAGCAATGAGAGTGACAAAACTGCCTCTATCTTAAGATTGGGAAACCATGCTTGTCTGCTTTTGCAAATAAAGTTTTATTGAAACATAGACTTTTTCATTCATTTATGTATTATTTATGACTGCTCTTGCATTGCAGCTACAGAATTCAGTAGCTGCAATAGAGATAGTGTAGCTCAAAATGCCCACAATCTCTATCTTCTGGCACTTTTCAAAATGAGTTGGCCAACTGGTCCCTGGTTATCTGAAATCTTAGTGGTTTGTTCCCTCAGCCAGAAGTTTGCTCTTTTGAGACAGAGCAAACTATAGGCTGCTTATTAAAACTGCTTCCCAGAAGTGCCACAAGGTCATCATAGCTCACATTTCCTATACTTAAGCAATATATGGGTACTCGAGTTCAGTAAAGGGGGATAGAAAACCAATCTAGTCCAATATGATTCGTAGTGCATTTATACATAAGTGGATGCTTTAAACAAAAGAAAAGCTTTTGCAGGTATTAGGAATTCACACAATCAATAGGAAAACTGAAGATCAAAGCTTTAGGGTGAGCAAGGAAGTACAGCCATAAGCTGTTCACAGGAATGGCTGTGAGCTGTTCCCTCTTAGCATCACAAGTGCTCTCATTTCTGAACCACTGCTTGCTCTCAGAAGCCACTATAAGTAGCTTTCATCGAATATGAGCCTGCATGTCCCTCCTTCAAGATTCAAAGTACCACTTATTGACCAGATTTAACTCCTGTGGCAAGTCCTCACTGCTGAGAGAGCTGGAAAATGACTATCAACCAAGATTTTTTTTCTCTTTGGAAAAGGGAAGTGATCATTTACAATTGAAGGAATTTTATCAACAAAGGAAACCATACAGGGATGCTATTAAAGTACTGGTAGTTAGATGCTAGAGAGTCTGGCAAAGTTTGGCATTGTCTTTGGTTTAACTTCTAAATTGACATTTTTATAGCCTTGTCTTTCTTGCTTCAACTTGAAGCCTAAAAAGACCAGAGAAAGGTGAGAGAACTTCCACACTCCTAGTTGTAGGAAAAGTCAGAATGACTTTCATGATGTGGAATTTTCCTGTTCTAGTTCTCATCATCTACTGTTTCATTCTCCCAGAAGACCTTCATTATTTTGGAGAAAAAAAAATGGCTCTGATGAGAATTCAAATTGAATGCATTTTGTATTTCCACACCGGTGCTTTCATGTGAATCACTGGCTTGGACTATGTCTATATGCCTTCAATCTAAAAGGGGTAGTTTGACAAATTAAAGGGAGTTTAGTTTTGAAAGGGATGACTCCAAAAGGGGTAGAACCTGCCCTGAAGCCAGGGTGGTATCAGAGAGGTTATTCCACTTGGGGCTCCTTTTCAGAAAAAACACCTTCTGTTTGAACCCTTGAGTTCATATCCTAAAGAAGTTATGTATAATCTGAAAGAGTCAATGATAATAACATAGAACGTTGCACCCCACTACTAGAGAATGACCTCTGCAAAATGATAATTCTAACTAATCCCTTATGTGTGGATAATGTAATTATAGGACATTATACTTTTTGTTGTAATAGTACAATTATATTGTATCACAGTTTTTTCATTAAAAAGTGCTTAACTTCCGTTTGCAGCTTTATTTTAGTGCTTTCCTTACTTGAGTGAACCTGGTATCTCAGAATATGAATATGGCTTGGAAAATCCTTGACATTTATACTTCCCCATCAGCAATGGCTAAAGTATGCAGATCTAGATTATACAAGCTATATGAACCCTGAAACAAAAGAATTGATGTGAATACCCCAAAAGTCTAAGAAGGATTACATTTAGAGCTCCTGATCTAATGACTGGAACTCTATTTGTCAGACTTGCATGTTATTGTGGGCGTATCTGAATGATTGCCTTGAAATGGATTAATCATCAAGGTTGTCTAGATATGGTATATACAAGAATCCCTCAACTCTGGTATCCGCAGAAACTTAATGAAATCTGTCTATAAACTAGGTCCCAGTTTCTATTGGTGGACTCAAATGTTTTTATTCAATTGTATATGTATGTAGGCACATATGAAATTATAAATAGCAAAATATATATAATGAGAGGTCTTTTGAAGTTTTAGGGGAGATTGTATGGAGCTTCTGGCTGTGAGTGAGAACTTTTTCAGTCTCATGTCAGCTACTGCTTGCCTCTGGGGAGGGATTTTAACCTCTGGACTCAGAAAAGGAGGTGACTTAACAATTAGCCCATGACTGTCTTTTATAAGAATATTTTCATGTAATTCTTTAAAAGATAAGAAAAATACAACACCCTAATTCCTGTTCATTGCATTATACATGATTAGTGGTTTTCCACTTCACTCCTACTCTAAAGGTGATTATTTTTATTGACAACAAATATGAGATTTTTGGTTTCTAACTATTTGCCTCACAGAAAAGAGATTCTTAATCTAAATTTATAATTCTACTTTTCTTAAAATGATCCATATTCCATGTACTAGAATCATAGTGCTTTAACACAGTTTTTCAATCAGAATATTTCAGTAACGTAGGAACCATCTCGTCTAACTCCTAAATTTACAAATGGGGGTTGGAGGCACAGCTAGGCATAGAAACATCCCCAAAGTCCCCCAAAAGTGACCCTTCACCAATATACTTTCCACTTCTTTGTCCAGTGATTTTTCTACAAACTACATTTCCCTGTCCATTACGTTCAATAGGTGGCTTTTAGCTACAGGATTGTCAACTGGTAGTATTTTTGAAAGGTAAATAAATACACTGCAGTTGTGGAAATTGAAGCATTAGCTGGAATATGACACTACAGATGAGGCAGGAGAAATATGGACTCCTCCTGTCCGTGCAGGTCTCCTTGGCTCTTGGCACTTTATGTGTGAAAGTCAGAAAAACTGGGAAGGATAAAAGGGGTTGTTGAGAGTTGAGGAACACATAACAAGGTTGGGCATAACTGGGTTTTCTAGGACAGGACAGTAATGAAGCTGCATGGAGCCTGAGTAGGCCTCAGGCTGCGAGGCTACCCATGATGCATCTTGAATAAACAGCCTTTTTGCAATTGATGTTTACCAATTCATGGTTGTGGATGCTTGGGGAGGCTCAAGAAAATGTTTTCACAGCCCTTGGGGATCTTTTAATGAGAATCATGTGTAAACTAAATGTTGACGGAGCCACACCTGGGACACATTTGTCCCATGACAGATACTTAATGGGAAAAGAGCCAGTGTTTTTGGATCTAACCTATTTTTATGAAAATATGCTTTTCAAAAAACCAAATACACAAGCAAAGCAACAATGACAGCAAGAGTTGTCTAAGATTTGTACATAATTTTTTGTTTCCTGAACAAAAAAGCGTAGCAACACATGTTCAGGAGAAGAACTACGAAAATCTGAAGGAAAAGGCAGCTCCACCTCTGTCTCATATGTATCCCCTGCAAGGACTATCATGTTACCTTTCTAATGAAAAACAGGCACTTTAAAAATGACTTCATACCAAAGCTATGACTTAATGAAAAATGATTATAAGCTGTAGTACAGCTTGTTGGGGGTGAGCATGGGATTTGTATATGCTTATTTGTGGCTGTGTTTAACCATCCTGCTCTCTATGCCACTGTCGTGTCTTCTCTGTGTCAGACCATCCCATACTTGTCACCAACTGCAGAGGAAGCAGCCTTTTCATGATGTTAATAGTCATGCAAATATCAGACTCACCAATCTGTCTTGACTCTGGTAGTTACACACACACACACACACACACACACACACACACACACACACACACACACACACCCCAGACAGGGCACAGCAGGTCAGGGCCAGGCCCAGGGCTGGGAGTCAGGCAAAACGTCCCTGCCCTCCCCACCCCTGCCTAACCCACCAGGAATCTTAATGCCCTTTCTCTGGCCTCTTTAGCTCTCCTGCTCTCATGCATGCTTTTGTCCCTTGTGACACTGCCCTTTTATCCCCTTGTAGGCCAGGCGTACATACTATCACATGTGCATAGCCATTGGGATGAACAATTAAAGGAGGACACAATACCTGAGGTGCTGGTTATATAGGCAAATGGAGGAAGAAGCCTGACCAACTCACTTGCCTTACAGTGACTCTTCTCATTTTGGATCAGGAAAACAGAGATAATATAGAAAGGGTTTAGCTGATTTGAGTAAAAATGTCATACCAGGGAGTGTCTTTAGATGGCACTCACCATATATTTTGTTCTCTTTGCTAATAGAATTTGAAAAAAAAAAAAGACCATATCTTGCTGGTATGGATTCCGGGAGCAGGATGCAGAGTTCTAGATTTTATTGTATAGCAAATGAGGAGCCACTGAAGGTTTCCTAGTCAACTGCTCTCCTTGGCTTGGCAGAGCGGCCTTTATGATGAGGTGTTTGATTCTGCTTGCCCTGTTTGTCATTGTTGTATAATGTTCAGTTTACCAAGTCCAGTCCAAAGTTTCTTATACTTTGAAAAGTTCCTTCACCAAATCTATTCCCATTTCTTGCAGTCCCCCTTTCCAGTTGCTTGCCTCATGCTTGCTCAAATCCACTTTGTCCTGATTTCTTCCCAATATCACGTTGCCTAGGACAGATGCTCTCATCATTGCTACATGCCTACCTCTGTGACAGCAGCAATCATAGCCTATTACTGTGATGGGGGAGATTGTCTGCATTACTCATGGATTCTACTCATGCATTACTCATGGATTCTACTCATGCATTACTCAAATCCCTTGGGAACAGGAAACATGCTCATTTACCTTTAAATTCCCAGTGCCCAGCAACTTGTATAGCATCGAGTACGTGACAGGTGCTCAAAAAATATAATCCACCTGATTTGTAAGACATTGAAAAAAATAAATAATACAGCACAAGATAGTAAATATAGGAAGAGAATCCATGTTCTTCTGTGGTCTATGATGTCTCTGTCTATGAAGTTTCTGAAAACAAAAGACTGGTTAAACAAAAGAAAACATTTTCTTCTGCCTTTATAACCCTGTCTTTTCATTGTTCATTTTAACTCAATCGCCCAGGCATTCAAGCGACCTTTTAGTGGCAAGTTGTTGCTAAGCCATGGTATTCCAAGGGAGATCTCACAACAGGCATGGCATAAGCTATAGCTTCATGATGAACCTTTTTGTACACTGTAATATTGGGTTCTGTCTTTGAAGCATTATAGTCTGATTTTATTAGCCAGTAAATGAAGATGACAATTATCAACTGCAAAATACTCTTAGGTTAATAACTGAAGCCACAGTTACAATTTTGCTGTTTTATATCTTGCATTAGTGCAAAAGAAGACATAATGTAAAACTTTAGGCACTGTGACAAAATGTCTAGGCAATATAGAACTCCTCTGCTTTTAAATAAAATTTCAAACTTAGTATACTTTTTTTTATTGTAGTTTTATTTTGTTCTTTGGGTTACAACCACTCTGTTATATATTTCCCCCCCTCCCTCCTCCCTCCAGTGCTCCCTCCATTCTCTCACACCCCACTCTTTGTTATTAGCTGTGCTGAGTCCATTAGTCTCTTTCCCATGTTAGTGTCTTTTCTCTGGGTGAGGGACTGCGTTGTTGGGTCCCGGTGCCCCTTAATGTTAGATTTTCAGTCTTGAGATTGTGTTTGGTGGCCAGGTTATGTCCTTTTGTGATC